>JAMJFZ010001230.1:4965000-5222500 GCA_026225945.1 Cricetomys ansorgei | reverse complement strand
TGCACGCCTTGAATCCCAGCACTCAGGAGGCAGAGGCAGGCGGATCTCTGTGAGTTTGAGAGCAGCCTGGTCTATAGAATGAGTTCCAGGTCAGCCAGAGATACAACAGAGAAATGCTATCTTGGAAAAACAAAAAACAAAACAAACAAACAAAGACAGTGATAGAAAATAAGTCAAACCCACAAAAGACAACTAAGAAAGCAGTTCCTAGGGCGATGAAACCAAATAGAAATGGGTCTTAGAAAGGTCCCTCTGGGAAAATGGGAAACAAGATGACAGAAACCAAGTATGCTGTCCTGGTTACTCTTTTATTGCTTGCGGGCTTACAGTGTCAGAGGGTGAGTCCATGACCATCATGGCGGGGAGCATGCAGCAGGCAGGAATGGCGCTGGAGCAGTAGCTGAGATCCACGAGCAGAGGGAGAAGAGTCTGTGCTTGGCATGGGCTTTTTAAACCTAATTCTTCCCAATACAGTTCCACTCACTGAGAGACCAAGTATTCAAATACATGAGCAAATGAGATCAGCAATAAACAAATATAAGGGATTTGAATTCCTAACTCTTGCTTTCTATTTTCATCTTGTGTTTAGTTGTAAACAGAAAGCATCTCTGTAGCAGTACGCTGCTGTGGCAGCTCACCAGAGAAGACACAGAGAGGCATTTTCATATATGCAAACCCTGTCAGACCTCAGCAGAGGGAACCACTAGCCTGGCCAGCACCATACTGGACAGTGGAAACCCCCGCATCTGCGGTCAGGTGTTTTTATTAATCCAGAACTCCTTAGGTGGTCTACTGATAGCACGTGCAGATAATAAGCAATCAAACATCCCCCCACATAAAAACAGCACCTGCAGACAATAGAAAATGCCGAGACTTAGGCATCCCCTCACAAACAATTATTTTATACTTAACTAAAAATAAACTTCCACAACACATCTCTCTATTTTTGTCAATATTTTGATTTATGTATTTATTTTAAAAATATCTTACTGTTCACAATCCTTACATTAAGTCTAAAGCCAAGTCTTTATGTGGTTGTGCTGTCAGTCCTTTCCCTCCATTCTCCTTGTCTTTGCATTGATATGATGCATGTATTGAACTCTCCTAGGGTTTATATAAAATGTATCTGTCAAATATTTTTTTCTTAACTCATACTTGATATATTTTTCTTTCTACTTTCATTAGTTTCTGTTCTTCTTTGTAGTGAATTTAGGTTTTTCTTCCAACTTATCATTTGGCCTTGGTCATTCTTTTCCGTTTCCTTCTTTGGCATCCCATCATGCTTTACATGCATTACAGAGGTAGTGACTTCCTCAGGGTAGAAAGTAAATTTGTTTCTCTAATAAGACCACAGAAAAAACAGCTTCCTTCGGGGCTGACATGGGGCTAATCTGCTGGGGAGAGCGTTGTTCTCTTCTACCTTGAGTGAACCAGGTACTTTTCCTTCACCTTCACACCGTGCCGTCTTCTGTCCTGATTTACCTGAGCATCTTCTCACTCTAACTCTCTTCTTCTGCCGCCACCAAGTGCCCCCTTCTCAACTGAGGCTCTGTAGCTGCTCAGCAATGCACAGCATCCCTGGGCTGCTCTGCAGTGGCGCTGTGGGACAACAGACATGCATGCGAAGCCCCTATCGCTCACAGTGAGGTACGCAATGTACAGATGTATGTTGTAAAGCTTGGGGAAGGTCGGATACAGTTGTTTTTTTAAAGACACTTTTGCTCAGACTGGACATCAAACATGTTTACAGTTCTGTGGATGACATATAGAAAGAGAAGAATGTTCAGTTTGACTTTGAAGAATTAATTTTTTTTTTAATCTGACCATGAAAAGTTTGGGAAATGCAATATTACTTCACGTTTATAAATTTTACTTGTGCAGATGTAATGAATGTATGTTGCATACATCCTTACTATAGAATAATCATAAAGCATCATAAATACACTCAAGCCACAGATAAAAATGCTTTCAGTATAAAGAGCAATCATTTAGTAGAGAGCCTAGGTTAAGAGAGTAACCAGCAGTAGAAGCGTTAATTCGAAACACTGCTGCGAGTTTACGTAACACATCATCCCTTGTGTGACGTCTCAGGGTTTGCTCTGAGATGAACACATAGTTTCAAAGGGCGCCAGTTCTTGTCTGTGTGTCCACAAGACATCCGGTCACATTTCAGAACCTAGTTAAGGACATGCCTCTGAGAAAATAGGACCCCGTGGTAAGGGATGACGAAGAATGTGACACGTGGGTCAGATGCGAGCAGACAGCATCTGCTGAACGCGTCGGCTGACTAAGACTACAATGAGACAAAGATGGGAAGATAAAAGGAAAAGTAAGTTGCAGGTGGGACTCGATACACAAAATAAAGAACGTGGGGTTTGCTTTAATCCTGTACGGGAGAGATGTAATAGAAAAAGAAGCAAGAGGCCCAGTGTCCGGTGACAGAGTGAGGACTAGAAACCCATCCTCGGGGAGACTAGGACTCCTCAAGCAGAGACCGCTAACCACGTGACAGGTGACTGGCCGCAAGGAAAGTTTGATTCAGAAACCAACGAGTCAGTTAGGGGTGGGGATCTAAGAGCCTTATTCTTCCAAACAACAGAATTAGTGCATACAGAAAAGTATTAAAGGTGCTGGGAGGTGGTGGCACACGCCTTTAATCCCAGCACTGGAGAGGCAGAGGCAGGTAGATCTCTGTGCGTTCGAGGCCAGCCTGGACTACAGAGTGAGCTCCAGGACAGCCAGAATTACCACAGAGAAACCTTGTCTTGAAAAGACAAAAAAGGGAGGGAAGAAGAAAGGGAGAGAGGGAGGAAGGAAGGCAGGGAGGGAGGGAGGGAGGGAGGGAGGAAGGGGAAGTATTAGAAAAAGATGAAGGATCTGGTAAGCCAAAATATCTCAGATACTTCTAGAAGCTTCAATAACTTCACAGCCGTACGAAGCAGAGGTGTCTCTCTGATTTTAGACCACAGACACTACTTACTGTCTGTGGCAGGAGAAAAATCAAGGTAAGTTAGATGAGCATGTGACTGTGTGACAGTGGTTCTAGCCTGTGCAGCAGTTCAGCCGCACCCCTGGACATATCCAGGCTAAAGAATGGGCAATGAGAATCAATCCACAGAGGAGGCCGGAGCAGATGGAAGCCAGAAACTCAAAGTTTGTAATTCACTGTCCCATTCCTGGCTGAGAGTAGACGACAAGATGCAATGATAAAAAACGCCTCAGTTCGTGAGACACGGCCAAAATCTAAAACATGACCAGGTTTAAAATGATCAGTGTCAGGCATCTGTGCACGTGTGCACGCCATCTATGTTTATTATTCTGTTAGAGAAAGCCTCTTGTTGTTACACTCCAGGCAAAGCTGTTTAACAAGCAAATTCAAATCTGCACCTAGGCTTAAGTTTTTAATACCGTTCCCTCTTTGATCTGTGCATCTCTGAATTTAATTATGGGGTCTGAATTGATGCTCTGCCACTGTGTCTTTGCTTTTCTTGACCCCCCCCTCTCTCTTGGCTGCATTTTTAAAAAGGAATATATTTTTAAGTCTAACACAAGCTTATTTTTAGTTAGTTCATTGAAAGGTGTCACCTTCTACTTCTTGTCGCTTCTTGGGTCCTTGTCTTCCTTGTCTCATGGCTCAAATGACTGCCTCTCCATTCTGAAAATACAGCTTGCAGGAGAAGTTTCCTAGGCATATAATTTTCAAAAGTATCAGACATAAGAATGACTCTAAAGCCATCCGATGAGTTCTGTTACATCTCATCATTTGCTTCCTTCCCAAAGAGATTTTTGATTTTTATTTATTTATTTATTTTTGCTCGGAACACGCTTATCAGCTTGTCGCTCGGCCGCATCATTATGTTATGAAGATTTGTTTCTGCCGAGGCAAGTGTGCTAGCCTCAAGTGCCGCGGTTGCTAATCATGTTGCACTAAGCAAATAAAAGCCAGAGCCGACCTAATCTTGCTTGCCTAATACCAGCTTCTGCAGACTTCAAGTGTAATGTTCTAATCACCGGCGCAAAACAGCCAATTAATTCGCTCTTCCTCTGTTTTTTACTGGCCAAGGTGCATAGGAGAACAGTTCCTTCGGTCATAATCACGCTCCACAAAGATGGGAAATGTTCCCTGTGAGCTTCCAATCATTAGGCCGGCTGAAGCGAAGACAAGCCCATCGACAAGTGAGAATGGCGATAATTTATTTTCTATAGATGGGTTGTGACAAATCCTGTCGAAGCAGTGGCTGCCTACCATGGGGGCTCTGCCGAGGAAGACCGTGATGGGCAAAGATGAAACCCTTCACAGCTCATTTAGTCCAAATGTAGCCACCTGGGTGGTGAGACGGTTCAACATACCAGCCCAGGCATTCCAGCACAAAATTAGATCACTAACAGGCAGGCCATATCGGGGTTCCTGGAAGGCATTAATCAACAGGGTTGAAGCTGTCAAAATGTAGACTCTGAAATTAAGAAACACTGGAAGGATGAAAATGTGGCGATACTGTCAAAAAGGAAAAAAAAAAAATCAAGAACATGATTCCTACCACACTGTTTAAAAAGGCTTAGAAGAGAAATGAATTGTAAGAGGATAAAGACAGGCATTACCTTCCTGAAAATGTTCCTGAGATTTTTGTACATTTTAATTAGTACAAGTGGCATGAAGATTTATGTAAGCATGGGCATGCCGCTTTACAAGTCCACACTGACAGGTCAGATTACATCCCAGCTCCTCCTCTGAACCCCATAACATACTTCATCTCTTATTTAAATTTCTCTTCTACCCAGGCCTACCAGTGTGAGGAACATTTGGTATCTCAGCTGCCTCTGAATACCGACACTTCAAGTCACAGAACTCCTGGGCTTGCCCAGCCTGTTTTCATAGTACTGTTTTCAGTAGGACAGAGATTTCTTGAATTTGGTATTCTGAACCTGTTTGCATGAGTATGTTTATGTGTCTGTGAGTGTGTGTTTCTAGGGTTAAATTTTTATCAGCATAGCATTAAGGGTTTATCATCTGTTTTCATGTTATAAATAGCACTTAATGTCATAAAATAAATCCACACAGCCAGAGTTTCTAAAGCTAACCAAGATTTTGCTAAGCAAAAGCATGCAAACATTTTATTGCCTGAAAAAAGTAAAGTCTGAATTCTAAAGAATGGTTTCCTCAGAACCCCGTTTGCGTGTGTCTTAAAGGGTGATCTGTGGACCACACATCAGAACGATCTAGGGTATTCATTGAGAACACATGTGCACACTCCCACTTTAGATCCACTACACCATCTACTATCTACTGCTACAATTTAGATCTAAATGCCACTTTAGATTAGACAAATCTCTGGGCGAGGTCTGAGACCTGGAAGACTTGAAATCCAGGACCACGACACTCAAAGACTTTGTTGTTGTTCTTTTAGCGACAAAGTCTAGTCCAGTTGAACTCCAAACATTTGCTTCTTTCCACAGTGTCTAACACAACTCCTCTCAGACAAGCCATGCCCCATCTTTCACAAAACTTTGATACATGCACAGTTCTGGGTATTTAATCATACTGACCCATTTCCATAGAATGCTTCCCCTAAACCCCAAGTGACACCCCATCTCCCGCATCCTCTCAGAGTCAACTCAAATGCTCACTCCTATGTAAAGCCTCTGCATAACTCTCGGCTGAATAGAAGTATTCTGGCCTCTGTGCCTGAGGCCATCTTTCCCAGCGTGGCCACACCGCCTTTCTAGGCAGTTACCTGTACAGACCGTTTACCTCTCAGATACGAGGTATTTCAGTCCTTCAGGCTCTCATGTTGCGCATGTCTCTTAATACTTCATTACACCTGCTCATTGCCTTGTACTATATGCACAGTAAATGTTTGTAGAATTGAACTGTTGAATAATAGATGCTAGTTCATTAAAATCCAAGCTTTATACTTTCAAGTCATTCATGAAAGTCCCAAGTTCTTTTTTACTGTGTGCTCAGAGTTCTCATTAAAATTTTGTACTAGGTCTTTCTGTAAGCAGTGTGTGTGTGTGTTTGGGGGGGTGGAGGCAGGAGTCCTGTTATTTTACTTGTTTGTTTTACTTATAGTTTGCCTTCAAATTTTTGATTTACGTTATATTTCCTATTAGCCTCAGAGATCTGTTCTCTGAAAGAATGTTAACATTGTAAGTCCTTGGCTGATAAGATATGGAAGATGAGTTTATTGTACTGGAAAAAATAAAATAATAAAAATATACTACCATAGCTTATTCATTTTGTAAGTATTTCACCTATTAATGATAACAGAAAAGCAAGCACTATATGCTTTTAAATATTTGAGAATTTAGTATGATTGAGTAATTACCATTTAGTGGCTGTTACTATACCTGAGATGACTAGTGTGATCCTAATATAGCATAAAGCATTAGAAGCCATAGTTTGGGGTCCTGAGAAACAAAATTAGCCTGCTTGTGAGCAAAGAGGTATGTTATTAGCTCCTGTTCAGTTATATTCATATATGTGTGTGTGTGTGTATGTGTGTGTGTGTGTGTGTTTCAAGACACGATTTCTCTGTATAGCCTTGGCAGTCCTGGAACTTGCTCTATAGACCAGGCTGGCCTTGCACTCAGAGATCCACCTGCCTCTGCCTCCCAGAGGATTAAAGGCTAAGATTAAAGGCGTGCGGGACCACCGCCCGGTGGCAGTCTTATCATTCTTAAAAGCATTTCTCTCCAGCCCATGCTGTACTGCTTTAAAAAACCCTTCTTCTTTGCACTGATGCTGTGGGGTTTGACGACACAGAAATATGTGAAAAGAATGTTTGTGGAGTGCTTGAGGAAGATAAAATGAGTCAGGCTAACTCGAGTTAAATCTGTTGCGACAGAATAGATTTCTGTTGCCCCTGGGTCTTTAATGACAGGCACCCTTGTGGAGCAAGAGATGAGGCGACGCCCACTTCAGCGCCAAAGACTTTTCAAGCAGATTAGAACCAGAGCCCAGAGCAGGGCCTCGTGGAAAAGTACTAGAGGTTTGGGGAGTAGTCTCTTGAGCTTAAGGCTGTCTGTGCACACCCTCTTCTTACACCGCCACTCGTTGGGAACTGATATGTAAAGAGCTTTCTGGGGAGCACACATTTCACAAATGTCTCCATCTCCATTTAAGAGGCATCTCAGTGGGTTTTGCTCTGAATCAGTTGATAATTAGAATAGTGTATGATAGTGCATTTTTATTTATATTAGATTCTTAGTCATGGGCACCTGGGGAACTCCCTGGTATAACTGAGACCTAATTAGAAGAAAAGAACATTGCTGGCTCAGTTTCCAAATTGGAAAGTAAGATAATAATGGCAATCCCTAATATGGCAACATAACACTATTTCGAAACAAATAACTGATTTGGAAGCGCGCTCTCCACTTGTGCAGACACCCTCCTATGGCAGAGGTAGATAATTTCCCAAAAAAAATTTTCATAAATTTGTGTCATCTCAGGACAGAAGATTAATACAAAAAAAAAAGTTCATGTAGACTGAGAAGACTTTATGCCAAAGAACAAAAGGAATGAGATAGTTAGAACAGAAGAAGAGAAAAAGATGAAAAGAAGCCATGGGTGAATTCAGGAGAGCTTTGAAGCATGAGAAATAGTCAGGTTAAGGGCTCACCACATTGGCCTCATGCTATTTATGATACAAAAGTTAGAATGATTCTAATCTTCTAGGAGATATCCAAGAAGAATTCTTCAACACAGCTGCAAAGCATGAGTAAACAAAAACTAACCCATCCTTTAGAATGTACTCTGCCTACCCCAACAACAGAAATGAGTTAACTCTGACCTACCCACAAAAACCTGACAGATAAAAGGTACATAATTAAAGCCAGATGAAAAACTAGCACATAAAAAGGGACACACAGGAAGTGTTGAAGAAATAGTTCTTCAGGGCCGCAAAGGATGTACATAGCAAGACTAGAAATGATAAAAAAAAAAAAAATTAGCTCAAAAACAGACCTAGACCAAGTGAGACGGCTCAGTGGGTAAAGGTGTCTGCCATCAAGCCTTATAATCTGACGGTGAAATTCTCACATGTTGTTATCTGACCACATACATGCTGGGAAGCATGCGCAGGTGTGCACATGCACAGACACAACACATTAATATAAAATAAATGTTAAAGGAAGCACAGGAATGATACAGAATAAAAACAGAGCTATGGGAAATCAGGAAAGAAGATAAAGAGAAATGAGAAATCATTACAGACATGACAGATCCACTGATGACAATACAATTTAGAATATACACTCCCAAAAACAAAGTCACAGAAGGTACAACTGAGAAATACAAACTCTGAGAGTAGGGGCTGTGGCCGGGAAGATGGACACGGTTGGTAAGGTGCTTGCAGCCCGTGCATGGGGACCTGACTTGGATTCCAGCACACGTGTACAGTGCTGACCACACCAGTACAAGCACTCTCCCAGTGGGGAGAGGCAGAGGCAGGAGGATGCCTAGGGCTTGCTGGCTAACTAGTCTTGCCAACCTAGTGAGTTCTGTGTTCAGCAAAAGACGTGTCACAAAAAAGCAAGGTAAGGCGCACTAGATGAAGACACCCAACATTGACCTTCACATACACACACAATTGCATACACTACACATATGTGTGCACATGTGCGCATGCACACACACGCACACACACACACACACACACACACACAAAGAGAGGGAGAGGGAGAGGGAGAGGGAGAAGGAGCATAGAAGAGAAACCTTATAAAGCATTTAACAGAAAAATATGTGATAAATCTTATAGAGTGATGAGTATGGCAGAAAAACATAAAATTAGAGTTTTGAAGAAAATGCAATGGAACAAAACTGAAATATTTAAAAAAAGAAGTCCCTGAAAAAAGACATGAGATATATAGTTTAGGAAAACTATAAAAAATAATTAATATAAGACAGATGCTAATACAACTTCTAGCTTTGAAGGATGAGACTATTTGACACTATGGCTCAGATGAATATATATATATATTCATATATATTCAATATATTCATATATATTCATGGAGATTTTATATATATATATATATATATATATATATATATATATAACATGGTGATGAAACATTTCTCCAAAATTTAACAATTTTCTTTCTTTTTTGCACCATTTTTTGGATTTGTTATTTGTTATTAAACCCAGCATGAATGAAATCATCCTGTTCTTAAACACCCTTCCATTTCTTTTGTCTCTGTGTTGGAAAGACGGTCACAAATATGGAAATTATTTCTGGATAGTGGGATTTAGTGGTTGACAGGGGTATGTCAGTGGTTTTATGCTTGAATACTTTCAAATACCCAGAGAAGTAGGGCATCCTCTTGCGATGGTGTCTTCTTGTATACTCTTCATTTTGCATCTCTTCCTGAAGAAAAATAATGAAAGATGGAAGCATTCAACCAGCATGTGCATACTCACAGAGGCCCAACACCGATATCTGGGAAGATGACAAAAGAAATAAAAGGAAGGCATTTCCTTTAAAAGCTTGCAGTTAACTTGGTAGTCCCTGGTTCACACTTGCCTGAATATGATGGCCAACCCTACGCAGCAGAGAAGGGATTTATTTATAAGGAATCAAGCTGTGATATTTTTAGATACTTCTCTTCTTCTTCATTCGCAGCTAGCCCACAGCTCTCTCAGCCACGTGAATAGCAGCTTTCTATCTGGAGATTATTTACGCCATAGTTACAACGCCACTGAGAACTACTTTGACCTAGTCTTAAATTCTGAAAGGGCAAAAATGGAGATTCATACTATTATTCCTGAATATATCTTGGTGTATGTCACTCTTTGGTTTAAAGGAAATCTCTGATGACACTGGAGGTTATCAGAGAGTGCAATCTGTTTATATCTGCATAAAGCACACCGCTCTGATCACAAAATGAAGGAATTACAAAAATGAACGATGCGATACACTCAGTGTGATCTACATTTTATAAAACAACGAGTTCTTCTGCAGCAAACTCTTTAGGCCGAGCCAGTTGTTCGCAGACTTAGTTGTTTCTCCTAATGTTCACGTAGACTCGTGGAGTGAGCCTTTTCCTGTGGTGCCACCATGTTTGTGAGACCCTGTTATATGGCTGTGGTAGAGCTAACCCAAGGTTTAATGGTTTGTTTTTTTTATGATAGAGGCTGAAAATGTGAAGGCTACATATCATTTCAAGACTGTCAAAGTTTCCAGCGTGGTATATCATTTCTCAAAGTGTATCCAAAAGATAAAAGGACAAAAGTGATGATCAATTATGAATATATGAGATGAGCTATACGTAATATATTTAATATGATGAGCTAAGTCAGTATAATTTAATAAAATAACCTATTTACATTATACATGCAAATCAGATCCTCAAATATCTGCTAAAAAGGCAGGCTTCTGTTCGTACTTGCTTTACAATCCAATTCCCTTCTTTTTCGTATAAATTTAAACACCCTATTGTTCCCCTGCTAGGTGTCTTTATCATGGAAATGTCTTTACTTTAATTACAGATTGAAAATGCTTTTCTTGAAACACAACTTTTTTGTATTATTTCCTAAAATTAATCATGTTATAATCACAGAGCTGCCCATTCAGAGTGTGGACCATTAACACTTTCCAAATGGCTAATAACAAATTGCTCATGATAATTGCTTTTGCAACTTTTAGTCTTGTATATTATTTTGTCCTCCAAGTTAAAATGACAGAGTGAGCATATTTAAAAAAAAAAAAAAAAACAAGATCATCAGTCTTTCACTGCCTATCACCTTGTTTATGCTTAACCAAGCATTTATTTATTAGTTCTTAATGGTAAGGGCTACAAGGTTACTACACCTGAGAGAAAAATCTGTAAGACAGGCTTTCTAATTAATCACTGGGAGGGTTCAGAAAGGTCTAGCTATTTCTGTAAACTGAAGCATTTATGCACCGTGTTTCAAGTGTTGATCACGAAAATAGCAGGCAATGCCTATTTCTCTCAATTCTGTCGTTCCATTAGGAATAATGAACCACTCACCTCTCTCTCTCTCTCTCTGTGCATGGATTCCATCATAAAAGCGGGGCATTTGTGGGCCAGCGAGATGGCTCAAAGGATAAAGTCCCTTGCGACCAAATTTGACAGTCTGAGTTGAATGTCTGGCATCCAAATGATGGGAAGAGAACTGACCACACAGGTTGTCCTCTGACCCTCACACGCGGTGAAACGTGTGTGCATGGACACATACACAGGAAAATGTAAAACAGAACCAAAGTCTTTCTCACCTGAGGGGAGGGGGACATTTCTGAGAAATTCCAACAGTAAGACAAGTATACCTTAAGAATAGTATAACGGCACCCGTGGTGCTCTGAATAGACAGCCTTCATCTCACAACAGAAGGCTTCAAGTCAAAGTGAACAATAGCGACAAGCCATGCAGCCTGGACTTACCATTCGCTGACCACCATGGCAGGTGAAGTCATATGGAGCATGTCCCAGTGATTAATTTTCACGTTTACACAGAGGACTACAGTGCATTTGTGGTTGTGCTTCTGATGAGATCACAGCTCCACTGATAATGATAATGCTTTCCAGACTTTCCCTAGTAGAGGGCATTTTCCTTAAAGTACAAAAAAAATTTCTTAAGGCCTTGATATATGTGTTAAATGTATATGTTTATAAAGATGTAGCAGCCTTAAGAACCAATGGGTGTCAGGCATAGTGGTGCACACCTTTAATCTCAGCACTCAGGAGACAGAGGCAGTGAATCTCTGTGAGTTTGAGGTCAGTCTGGTCTACATAGTGAGACCCTATCTCAAAAAGAAAAGAGCAGTGGGCTTAAGCTTTCTAAGTGAGAAATAGAGTACCAGGGCATAAATCAAGGGTATATATAAAATCGTATATACATAAATTTGTTTATATATTTAAACATATATATATATAGATATAGATATAACCTATATGTAAACATATATATAAACCCATATATATCCTTGATTTGTATAATATATTGCCAGCCACCAACCACCAGCCCCAGCAGTCAACAGGGTCCAGAGAGCAGATAAGAAGTAGGCAAAGGGAGATTGAGTCAGAGACCCTGTAGCTGGCAGGATCTTGCAGCTCTGACTGCAGCTCTGACTGACTAGCAATCAGCATGCTTTTTATACAGATTTCCCAAGACAAAGACAAAACTCATAGTTTACAAGGGAACACAGATCATGTCATTTTATAAATATCTGAACCAGTTTAGATAAGTCCCCAAGCCTTGAACAATGTATAATAAAACTTTGGTGGATTAAAGTATAACCCTGAAACCTTTCTCAGGCCTAAAAGCCTCTGTAGCTGACTTGCTTTTGCAAACTTATAAAAAATCGATTTGTATAGGCAGATTCATTTTGTTTCCTAATTAAGTGAGCTCACCGTGACCTGGTGTAAGCCAGTCTTTTTATAAATGGCAAACCCTTATACCTAATTCTTTTTTTCTTTTATATTATACTACTGTGTAAGGTAAATCTAATCTAACTTAGTTACTAAGTTCCTTTGGGGAACTTTCTCTGGGGAATTTTATAGATGGCACTCTATCTCATATGCTATATATCCAGGAAACTCTGGGTGTATATAGGAGGAGGTCTCCACACTTCTCCTGACTAGCTGGGGCTCATCAGCTTCTCCCAAGTTTACATTGCCCTGACTGCCTTATTTCTGAGTTTACTCAGGGGTAGATGCATCAAGAAGATCTTGGGGCCATCACCTCATGAAGAAATTTCTAGCATTTTTGTGCTTATCACAATATCCGAGGCTTAGAGAAGATTCTTGGGTAAGATCAGATAAGGGTAATACCCCGAAACCATAAAGGGCAGTAATTAGGACTTTCCTAAAGACACTCAGAAATAATTTTCTCTGGCAAAGATATACATGAATCATAATGTAAAAATGTTAATGCAATGCATTGTAGAGCCCAAAACTGAGAGTGTGAGACAGCAGGGCAGTGATCACAGCATTCATCTCAGCTTTGCTGGAACTGTGTCAAACAGCTGCGCTGGCTTCATGACTTCTGCTGTATCCATGGGTCATGGCGGCGCCAGTATATATTACATACATAACTTATATTATGTCTATAGTATGGTATAACATATATATGGGACCAATATATGAAGAGAAGTAAGATTAGGTGATAACGCTTGCACTGGAGTAGGAGGGTTCTTTCTCCTCTGTGGGTTGGTTTAGTTCAGTTTGTTTTGCTTCCTTTGGCAAAAATAAAATCTAAGAGCACAATGGAGGATGTAACCTCATGCAGTTTGCAGGTCTACAGTCAGAAGTTCCAGTGTTGGTTCCGAGTTATTTGTACTGCTAACTTCCTCCTTGAATGTCTCCTTTTGGATTTCTCATAATCATAGTCTGGTACTGACATCAAAGTTTCAGTAGCTGGCTCAGTGGGGAAAGGCATGCATGCATAATGACCTGAGTTTGAACCCCAGAACCTGCAGTGGAAGAGCAGAACTGACTCCCAAAAGTTGTCCCTACATATGATGCCATGGCGTGGGCATTCACCTGTACATGCACACCTACACATACCCACACACGTCATATGCACACATGCACACATATGGTATACACACACACACACACACACACACACACACACACACACACACTAATAATAACAATAAATAAATAAAAGTGAGAAAGCTCCAGTAGTAGAAAATAAAACAAAAATGAAGGGATCAGAAAAATAGCTGTAGTTAAAAAGAAAACTTCTGATGTTAACATTTTTATATTTGGTGCTAAGGCTGGTGGGTTGTTGAGTTTGTTGCCTTCCAGTTGCAGTGAGCCCTAGAGGAGGAACAAGCACTCATGGGATCTATATGTACATTAGCAGAGGAGTTGCTACAAGGAAAAGAAAGTAAGCAGTAAGAAATGCACAATCAAGTCAGGTTCACAGCAGACAAGGGAAGCTCCATGCTGGGAAGAAGGTCTGGGAACAATTAGAGCCTAAGAATGCTACCCAGGAATAAAGGAAACCACGCTCTTGTCTCACAAGCATGCTCGTAGGTGAGGACTACCTCACAGAGACATGGAATCTCATGGCAAGGCACATTCAGTGGCCCCCGAAACAATCCTTCCACAGAGATGCAGGTACCAGCCACTGCTTGTCATGCTGCAGTCCCCAGAGATGTTCAGGGGTGCTTAGAGGACATGGGTAGGTCCTCGATCGTACCATGAGCATGTGTCACTGTTAGCATTGGGATCTGCTCATGTGAAGGCCACTGAGGAATAGCGCAGCCATCTTCTGTTAAAGTAAGAGAAATGTGAGTTATGATTGTGACTGACAGCAAACTTTTATCTTGGTCCTGTAATATAAAACCCAGTTGTATAAAACATACTTGGGCTTTTAAGTATTCACTATGTATGATTTATATTACATATATTACATGTAAGCAACAGCGTTCTGTTTTTTCTTAAATATTTCACGTTGAAAATTCTAATTTTAAAAAATGTTAACAATATCTTTTGTGCTCTCTGATGATATGAAATCATAGTTTTAAACTTTGGATCAGGATTTATTGGGTGGGTTGGATTAAAGAAACCGTAAGTGCTATGTCGGTGTAGTTGTTTATGCCTTTCTTGTTTGGAAAAGGATTTAAGAAGATAAGTATACATTTGCTCCTGATTATAACCCAGATTCCTTCACGAGAAAATAAATAAAATGTGAAATTTCTTAAAATCAGCTTCAAAGAATTAGATCTAGTCAACACAGGAGGTAGAAATATTATTGATTTGTAGTCAGTACAAATTCTACCTCCACCATTTTGCTTTGTGACATTAGGTCCTTCGCTCTGTGTATATGGTTTATTTTTACTTATGGGCATATGTGAATGTCTGTATGCGTATCTGCCACCTGTATGCAGGTGCCCAAGGAAGTCAGATACCGGCCTGGGGTTACAGGAGTGAACCACCAGACGTGAGTGCTAAGAGCCAAACTTGGATTCTTTGGAAGAGCAGCAAGTGCTCTTAACTGCTTGAGCCATCTCTCCATGGCCCTTCATCTTCTTCATCTCCATATCTTTGTCTCTAAACTGAACAGCATCAGAAAACCCTGCATTCTCATACAGATTGGGTGAAATGACGAGGGGACACTAAGTGTTCAGGTGCCCGATGTGTACATAGGCAGCTAAGGTTAGCTTAGGACCTCGAGAAAAGCATTTAGAAAGAGGCAAAAGTGATTACAAGCTGTCGTCTGCTAGTAAAAATTCAGTAAGGAGGGAATGTCTGAAAGTTAGGGAATAGGAAGATGAAACTTGTTGAAAGAGCATCGAGGCATAAGTGATTGGCGGGAGGTGAGGCTGTCCAGCTCCAGGGCATCCCGCTGAAACCTGAGGACACCACTGATCTAAAGGAGGGAATGTGCCAGGGTTCCACAGTCAGAAAATTCACCCTGCTTTGGATGGCTGGTTATATTTCACTTGCTGGAGGCAAGTAGGGCTTGGTGACAGATTACAGATTCAAGAGTCATCAGCCTTGCGAACTCTCGGGATGACAAATAAGTAAGCATACAGGACTGCGTTTTCAGGGTTACAAGAGAGAGACTCAAAGCATGTTGCCAGAAAATCTAGGACCAAGGGTAATTAACGGAAGACTGACCTTCGGTGCAGATCCTGAGAAGGGCAGGATGACGGGGGACCATCTCTAGGCAGCTACCTCCGTCCTTAGCAAGATGAAAACCAAGTCCTGGAAAGAGAACTTTTGCCTGTGGAGGCAAACTGGCCGGGTACTTTGTCTCCACTGTTTTGTGCTTTCTTTTGGGAGAGCTTCAATAAGACCATAATTTTGCATTTCCCTGTCTCTCGAATCTACATCTCATACCATCCCAACCTCTCATGTCTAAATATCATGAATTTTTAATGCTTTGGGACCTAAAAGGAAAACCATCTCCTTTGGTGCCCCTTTGAACAATCAATGCAGTCCCTTAGAACAACCAAAGCAGTCCATACCTTAGGGACATCCCAGAGTACTAAGAGACAGCAGAAGAAGATGAACGGGAGGTGGATACAGCCATCCGGACCTACACCACTGTACTTAGAATTTAACTCCTCTCACTTACTAGTCTCATAACCTGTGAAAGTTTCTCAACTTCTCTGTGGCTCAGATTTCTAATCTAAACAATGAAAATAACAAAAATACATAGTTCACGGGCCGTTGTAAACACACAGCTCTCAGATGCATATCTGGCAAATTTTAAGTGCCGTGTAAATATTCACTGTTGTAATAGATAAGCTCACTGTACAAGGAATTGGAAGAGCATCAAACATAATGGTTAGGAGAATAGATGTTGGAGCTGGGTTCAAATCACTGACATGCCATTTACTAGGTGAGTAACCTTAAGCAAATTGTTTAGTCTCTCTGGACCTCAGTTTTTTCAGCTATAAATTGTGGAGACTGCTTCATAAGGGTGAGGATTAAGGGAATCAATACAAAGTGCTTAGTAATTAGTAGTTATGATTATTAGCTTGCAGCTTATCTGAGGAAGTCCCACACCTTCTCTCCCCTCCCCCCTTACCTCTACAGGGTTGCTTGCAGCCAATCATTTGAATATAACCAACAGGACTTCACATAGCATAATTTCTCTGCAATAAAGATGAAGGTAATACACACATGGCTGGAGTGAAGAGCGAAAGGAAAGACTGCTCTGAGAATGTTACAGTTGTAACTCTGGGCTGCGGTCACACTTAAATATCTAGGAGAGGTTTTCACTGGATACCATTGTGGGCTTGGGAGCTAGTGGAGTGCACCCGTGGGGATTGAAGTCCCGAGGTGGGGAGGCACCTCACTTGCTGCCCTTCCCCAGAGCTACCTTTTCCTCACTGGTGCTTGTGAGGCGCGTGTGGGTAAGGGAGCCTGACTTAGCCTGTCACCAGACAAAAACCTCTGTGTCCAGCTTCAGCCCCGGGTTTGTTCAGAGAAAGCTCTTCTTTACTGGAGAAGCAATTGCCCCTCTGTCCCAGTCATCTGGATGTCTCGGCCTCCACGTGCCTCCTAATCAGCAAGTATCCATATGAAAAGATACTTTAAATAATCATTTCCTCAAAATAACAATCTATAAAACATAAATAGCAAATTTCTTTTGACCATAAAAGAAAATTAGATTATCATAAATAGAAGCTATAAATCATGTGTGATATGTCTGAGCTTTCTATGTACCATAATAACTAATCACTTGGCTATCAGGGCACTGGGGAAATTACAATAAATTATATTTTGTGTGGGATACGCACCAAATGAATGAAGCCCAGAATATTACAGAAGTGACCTTCACCTTCCATGATGTCATAGGAAGAAAAGCAAAACAAAACAAAACAAAAAAAAAAGATGCCACCCTAATAACTTCATAGGGTTAAGTAGTTTCGGAGAACACACAAGAGGCAGCGGTGTCACACGGCTTCTTAAAAAAAAATTTTTTTCCCGTGGGAAGTTGGGCTAATAAAAATGAAAAACATTTCGAGTAGCTGAGTGAGAAAGCAAAGTCGCATAGGGCCAGAAAGGGACTGCTTTGGTGTCCCTTCTGAAGGCCCAGTTCCTTTTTCTCTAAGCCGCGGGTCGCTTTTGTTTTTTCAACCTTGTGCATCTTTCCCCGGCTATGTGGGAATCTCTGAAATAACCGCTATTTCCAAAACCTGCTCAGAAGATGATGGATTTTTTTTTTTAAATTTGCCAGCGAACATAAATTCATTAAATCAGATAGGGGACTCCGCAGATAAGGAGATGTCTATCTGTGTAGAATGCTCTGCTTTGTTTGGTCTCCCCACTTGGAGCCCAGTGGGGGTGGAGGTAAAGTTTCCATAGCCCTGCTGATCTCCCATGAATAGGTTTGCTGGTGTCAAAGGCAAGCTGTAGCTCCTCACTGGCATCTGGGGTACAGAAGGCTAATTCTTCTGAATAGAGCCATTGATGGTTACATTTTGGGGAAACTTAATCATAGAGTAATTAGGCTTTAATTCTTACAAAAACTTACAATTAATTGGATCTTTTATACAACTTTTTTTGTTTGATTTAAAGTACTGTGTAGGTTAGTTATAGAAGCTTAATTTAAATGTGGTTTTAATTAGAATCGTTTTATGATTTTAATGAGTCTTAAAAGTCTTTTTGATGAGCAGGTTGTATAATTATGGTATTTCAAATGACTGGGTAAATGCACACTTTTATAATTTACCTTTTAGGGTTTTTATGGGAACTATTTTTTTTAATGATGGATTGTTTTATTTTGATTTCAGTTTTAGTGGGGATGGGTGCTTAGTTCTGTCCCCAATCACCCAAATGTTCTTTTTAAAATGACATTGAACTTTCATGAAACCAAAGGCATCAGAAAGAAGCCTAGTACTGCAGATAAATTTAATCATAAAAATATTTTTGTTTATATTATAAAGGAGTCTGATTACTACTAAAACTTTTAGCTAGGACTTTAACTTTCTACATAAGTTGGCATAATAGTTACCTACAAACAGGACCTCTTTCAGGAGGAAGGAAAAGAAATGTGACTTTAGTCAATGACTTGAAATTTTCGATGGAATTTAATATTGCGTCATCAACTTTTTAATGTGTTGTCAGAAACAACTAAAAGGGAGTACTTTCAGTAAACACGGAAAACTTTTAAATTAGCAAATAAATTAGGAAAATATTACTACAAGCTTTTTTTTTTTTTTCCTTTTGAGTATGTCTCATTCTTGTCCATTCTACGTAAACTAGCCAGCCCTTGATGGTTTTTTGTCGGCTCTTTAGGACTGCATAGGCGAGGGTCTCATAACACGTGCTTTAACTTTCCACTTTCAATGGAGCTGTCACAGTCTACCCCCTTGTGTTCCGTGCGTCTCTTTCCAGCTTAGGTCAAATTATTTACACGTGTCTGAAAATCAATCAGAACAATTCACCATATAGGAGAGAAAAAAAATCTGGCCATAGCCATAGATTGAGCAAAACATCTAACAAAGTCATGGCAGGACAAAAATTCAGTAAGTTAAGAATGAAATGAAACAGTCAGCTTGATTTAAAAAAAAAGCCCATAGTTGACATGACACAGAAAGATCTGGAATTACCACTTCACTTAATAACGTACTAAATGCCTTAGTATGGTAAGTACATACACACAGGAAAGACAGAAAAGGCTGGGCTTTTTTTTTTTTTCTGATGACCAGGTTGTATGTAAAAATCCCAAGGAACCCACAAATAACTAGGAAATGTAATAAATTTAGCCTTAATGCAGGAAACAAGGTCAATGCAAAAACTTGTCTCTACATACTTGCAAAAGGCAATTTGCAGTGGAAAATTAATTACACATTTCCCTGTAAAATATCATAAAATGTTCAGAAATAAATATGACAGAACATGTGGACCACCTCCCTCTACACTTAAAACTGTAAAATCTGGGCTAGAGGGGCGGCTTTGTGGGTAAGAGCAGCGGCTGCTCCTCCGCAGGACCCAGTTCCATTCCCAGCATCCGCATGACGACGTGCAACCGTTTCCAGTTCCAGGAGATCTGCTGCCTTCTTCTGGCTTCTTAGAATACGAGACACACTCGTGGTGCACAGACATATAAAATAAACTAATAATAATAATAATAACAACAAAAATTTAAGAACCTGTAAAATATGTCAAACATCATGGTATATACCTGCCGTTAATCTCAGAACTCATGAGGCAGAGGCAGGTGGATCTCTGTGAGTTTGGAGTCTAGCCTGGTCTACATAGAGCTGGTCCAGACAGAGCTACATAGTGAGACCCTATCTCAAAATAGACAGTCTTGGAAAATACTGCAAAAGAAATTAAACCACCTTAAAAGGGAAGTGAAGTAAATAAATTGAGAATACACCAGGACTAAAGACTCAAATTTTATGAAATTTTCTCCTTGATGATTTCCTATGTGATGATACATTCTTGATACTCTTGCTGGCCACCTTCTCCTATCTCCTTCCCACCACTGCTCACTCTGCTCTGTCCTACAAGTCGCTGTCTCATGTTCATGTATTTTTGTTCAGTTTTGTGACCCACTGAGTTTAACTAGGGCAATCTATGTGACCATAGATTTGGAACAATTTTTAAAGATAATAATCCTCCCAAACCCAGACATTGACCAGAAATGGTGATACATGCCTGTAAATCTGTCTATTCAGGGGTTCAAGCAGAAAGATTGCAAGGCTTTCTTATGCTACATAGTAGCATGTGAAAAGCCCTGGGTTCAGTTCTTGGTATCACATCAAAAAAGACAGAGACAGAGAGACAAACAGAGAAAGAGACAGAGGTGAGACAGAGAGAACACATGGCAATAGGACCATGCTTAAGTTTACCTATTAAATGGAAAAAATGCTGAAAGCAGTTTAGGTATCAATCCAATAGTAGCACTTCATGAAATTAAAGACAGAACAATTCTATCCTAGGTAATTTACCCAAATTTCCTAATATGTGTCCATGAAAAAAAAATCGTTGAAAATGTTCCCAGCAACAAACAAAATGCAACCAACTTAGACGTTCATCAGAGATTAAATGAGTATGTAATTGTGATACAGCTCCATCATTAGATATTACTAAGAAAAAACACAACAAAACACTGACTCAAGATTATGAATCCCTAAAACATGCTGTGAAAGAAGCAAAGACAAAAGATGATTTACTATTTGATCCCATTAAGGTAAAGTTCTAGAAAGCTAATCTGTAAAGACAGAAAGCAGGGAAAAGGTTATTCAGAGTTACAACTTTGGAATGTTCCTGAGTGCAAAGGTGCATAAGAAAACTTGTGTTTACTAATGGGTATGAGCTGAAGAGGCATCAGTATCCTAAGTGAGGGCTTTGTGGAGGTAATGTAACCTTCAACTGTTCGCTAAATAAAGGTCGGAATACTCACAAATAAAGAACATGCCTTGAAGTTCTTCTTTATTTCATTGGTGCAACGATTTAATTATTTAATGATTTAATGCTTCTAATTAGTTGCATTTTCAAATAACCTCATATTAACTCTAGATGATTGTTGAAGACTTTGTTCAATACTGTGTGGAATCTTTATAAACTATATTATATCAGTGTCCTTATTTCCTTGGCACATCATCCAGATTGTGGTGACTAACGTAAATCTAGTGGTTTATACATGCGCATCTCACAGTTTAGAAGATCGAAGTCTGAGGTCAGGGAGCTACCATGACCGGATTCCGCTGAGTGTCCTCTCTGGGTTATAGACATCTGATTTCTCATTGCATCTTCACGTGGTGAAGAGAAAACAAGAGAGTTCTCTGGGTTTCTTTTTCTTTTTAACAAGGATGCTGATTCAAGGTATGGGAGTTCACCCCCACGGTGGCACTGACTCTCATGGATCCCACTCCCTAATGGTGTAAACAGGAAGTGGTTGCAGTATCTGAATGGGAAGAATGGACACAGACCTTGGAACCCTTGTGTGTCTCTTGTGTTGCTTTGTATTCGTTTATGCTTCAGAATGTAGCTTCCAAGCCACCAGAATTTTGAAGTTTAAGAATTCCTGGCCAGTCATCAGGGTAAAAGATGTGGACGTACAGGCGCTGGAAATTGCCTTCTATAAAGTAAATCTCTGTTCTCTTATTTATTTTTCTTTTTAAACTATCTTCTCCTCTGTATCTTCTCTAGTTTCACACTTGTCCTGCCACTCTGGCTCTAGAGTAGTTAAAAGAGGGCCAGTTTTCTTTGAATTTGACTTCACACCCTCTTAAATCATTTTTCCTCTGACTCTTCTTTTCTTCTTCCAGCTGCTCAGCTGCCTCATTCATCTTAGTCCTTATTCCACGTCTGCATAGGTTATTTCAACCACCTCCTTAACTCTGTTCCAATAAGCTTATGCTTACTGAACCTGAGAGGTTTAGTCTTCAGCTCAAGAACTTGCAGTGATGTCCAGTTGTGTAACCTGTCCAATCCGGTCCTCTCCACGAAGTCACGAAGCATAAGTCTTCTACAAGTGGCTCAATGATGTGACGGAAATTGCTCTATACACAGGGCCCCTATCAGTGTGATCGTGTGTGAGTGTGTGTATGTGTCTGTGTGTGTAATTGCTCTATACACACACACACACACACACACACACACACATATATATATGCTCTCTATATATACAGTCTAATATATAGACTGTCCATGCCAACCTGTATCCTTCCTCAATGTCCAATGAATGAAGAATGCCTTACTCATAAAGGGTCTTGCATTTTTACAAAATCTAGCTCCACTTTTGAGCTGCATTTGCAATCACTAAAGAGAGATTAGATCTTATATTGGAATTGTTTAACCAGGATGTAAAATAAAATGTAGATCATATAGCATACAATGATATTCTCTTAGCAGGATATTTAACATATAGTTTCTTGTTTAATTTATGCACCATAAACAGAGTAATTAAACATCTACAGATTGGTTGGTTTTAATTCATTCCTTCATTCATCAACAACACTGTCATTTGTTGTCTTAAAAAATCTCTCCGTAGTTCTTTCTTCTTCCAAATGGAACTGTTCTTCATTGTTTTGTAGAAGTGAGTATATATTGGCATTGATACACCAGTAAGAAGAAAGAAAGGAAGAAAGAAAAAAGAGAAAGAGAGAGAGAAAGGTGGGAGGAAAAGAGGAAGAAAGAGAGAGACAAAGAGAGAAAGAAAAGGATGAATCATTTTAAACTAGGATATATATCTATCTATAACCATTTTTAACTACTAATGATTATTTTGATATTTTTAAAATTCAATGGATCCAATGTCTATGAAAATAAAATACACACTGACAATTTCTTAGCCCAAACTGTGACATGCACAAAACTATTCAGTTGGAGTTTTTTATAAGTTGCAATCTTAATTTTATCCCACTTGAAATAACTGCGTATGTTTTGCTGCTGATATAAGAATGTATTTGATTTTCAGTACTACTCTAGAACCTCTCAGAGAGTAGCTCGACAGAGTATGTATTGTATTGGCTTTCAAAAGTCTAAAATAATCTGAATTCTAAAAAAAAAAAAAAAAAAATGACCCTAATAGTTTCAGGTAAGTTTGTACAGTGATATGTAGCTTGAACCAAGGGAATGTTGACTTCTGGTTGGTCACTGGTTGGTCACAGGTCAGCCACGTCACCAGGTGTGGGTACACATGTGAAGATGATGATTCCCCTCTGCAGGAATCCATCAGCAGCCCACAGCTCAGTAAAGGGTCTTCTCCAGACATGACTGCCTATTGACAGTGCCAGTCCTGTGAAGATCCACTGAGGTAACTGCAGTTGTTTTGAGTTTAGAAGATGCCATTTTGCTGCCCTTCATTCTTTTTTTAACTCTTCTGTACAACCTTCCCCCTCTTCTTTTGTGTTCCCTGAGCCTTAGCCTTAGCCCAGATTTCTCTTGTTCTCAGCACCTTGGACAAACAGGAACCTCTACAGCCACTGCTGTTCACCACAGAGAGAAAGTACTCTGATGAAAACTGACAGTAGCTGTCGTCTGTGGGTTCAGAAGGCAGTAATGACGCCACGTCAATGTAAACAATAGATTCTCACCTGACCTCGCCGGGCTCAGGTTGTTAACTGAGATTCCAGCACCAGGCTGGGTTCCCCCCCAATGGACTGGGTCTCATATTTACTCCGAGGGCAGTTCTTTACCCTAAAGAAGCATTGCTATGATTGTGTATGCGGGTGTATTTTACCTGGGTCAGTGTTAACTGTTACCTGAAGGTCCCAGGTTGTAAGTTAGGGTCCTTAGTGTACTCTGATTGGATTTAGTTAAGACTATTAAGAAAATGAGGTCTAATGGGAAGTTTAGCTCACTGGATTGACCCCTCAAATTAAGATGGTAGGATGCTGGTCTCTCTCTCTCTCTCTCTGTCTCTCTCACCTACCTATAGACATCTTGCTCCATTGCCACCCACTTCTACCCTGATGTGCTGGGTTACTATAGCAGTGGTTCTCAATCTATGGGTCACAATCCTTTTGGGGGTCAAATGACCCTTTCACATGGGTTGCCTAAGACCATGCTGTATATCAGATATTTACATAATGATTCATAGCAGTAGCAAAATTACAGTTAGGAAGTAGCAACAAGAATAATGTTATGGTTAGGGTTCACCACAGTATGAAGAACTGTATTAAAGGTGTGTCATAGCATTTGGGAGTTTGAGAACCACTGTACTATAATAGAGCCACTTGCTCATACATTTGGAGAAACTATTGCTAAAACAAACCTTCCCTCTGTTTAACTTGACTTGCCTCAAATCTGTTGTAACAAAGAATTCTGATTAATATGATACTAGATTATTCTTTCCATCTTTCCTTCTATCTGTCCTTGGTATGTCTGGAAAAATTATTTCCCTGCTCAATTCAATTTCTAACACCAACACAATGTTTGAATTTAGACACCAAGCAGTTCTTCAGTCCTCCACAGACACGAGACATGCTTCCTACAATTTAATTTAACTCCTCGTATTAACCACCCAGCGACGTTGTAGATACCAGAGACTGAGGGATTGGTTACACTGAATGCAGCCACAATTTCAGGTGCTAATCCCAGATGGCAGTGAACCCGTAGATTACTCTCACTTCTATCTAACTTGAATGCAATTTTGGAGTTCCCAGAGCCCTTTATGTTTCATAATTTGCCAGAATTTCTCAAAAAACACATGCTTGTATTTACCACTTACCTATAAAGGATATTATATGAGATAAGACTCAACCATCACATGATGAGATCCTGAGGGGTCCAGAGCACAGGAACCTTCTAAACCATGGAGTGGGTGTGGAGCTTCATCTCCACACATGGATGTGTTTGTTCATCAACCTGAAGTTTCCTGTCATTTCTGAGTTTTATATAGATAAGAGCTATGTTACATAGGAATTTTATAGAGGCTTCATTTCATAGGCATGACTGATTGAATCATTAGCCATTGGCATTTCATTCCCTTCCTAGCTCATCGCCCCTTTATGTAGGTCAGGGATTAGACTGAAAAATTCTGATCCTTGAAGGGAAACTGGATATCTTGCTAAAGTGAAGCAGAGAAGGGGACTGGAAGAAGAACAGACAGAGAAAGAGCAGCAGCAGAAGAAATGACATTCAAGCTAGGTCCTGAAAGATGAATGTTCCTGGTAAAGCATTAGCTCTTCTCTGGTGTGGATAGCTGTCAGGAATAGCTGAGCCTCTGTAAGCAAGGGCTATAGGGAAAAGCAGAGTGATAGGATTGAAGAAGCATGGTAGAAGATGGAGTTGGACTTGAAAAAGTATTTTTATACATGGAGGTTTAAGGAAGAACAAGATACAATCTTCAAGAGGCAAGCCTGGACCTAGAGGGCTGCAGCCTCTGAGACTGAACTGAACTCCAACTTAGCTGCCTTCTCCACAGCCTCTTCTCCACATGCCTGCTTCTTCACTTTCCTGCTTCTGACTCTCTTGTTTCTCACTCGGCTTCTACCTTTGCTGCTTCTCTCAGCTCCTCTTGACTGTTTTCATTTCTGTCTGAAGAATTGGGATTAAAGGTGTGTGCCACCATTGCCTTCTTAGTTGGCTTACTTAAAGGCATGTGCTACATTGTGTTCAACTACAGTCTTATTTTGCATTAATGAAGAGAATCCTATGATTCATTCCCATATGCCAGGTGAGTCAACCTTGCTGTCACTAGGCAAAGGTCAGACTGAGAAACACTGGGTCTTCCTCATAACTCTGTGTTAGTCAAAGGGAAGGAACCACAGAATTCCCTTTCATTTAGCATTAGCACAAACAGAGGACAGGATTAGCTTACCATTCTTTCTACCCTAGAGCAGCCATGCTGCCTGATCAGGGATCAAATGTTCCTCTACAGGACTTTTGAGCATAAACCCAGTCCTAAAGAGATTTGTCTATGCTGACAAGTAGTTCAAGCCTGTTAGTGGTGGCCAGTCACTAATGAAGAAGTACTATTGGCGAGATACAACTGGGATTTGACTGCACAGACAAAAGCAGCTTCATGCTGGTGTTGTCCAGATCTCAGAGAGATGAGAAAAGCCAAGTTAAACATTTATTGGAGATTGTTTGTCCTGCATCAAGTATCCTTTGAACCAACCAAAAACCTTTACAATATCTTGATTTTTTTCCTTCAGCCTTTGCAAAACTATAAAGTATGAAATTGATGTATCAGAATTTCTCTGTGAATCAAATGTTAGCAATATGCCGCTCTCCGTTCTCTTCACCTTGATACAGTTCTGTTCTCTCCTAGCTGTGCTTCTGGCTGCATTCGCCATGCCGTGCAGTGCATTGGTAATGCATTAGGTTAATAGAGCAATTATTTAATTGGCTGTAATTTCATTGGCATTCCTATTAACTAAAGGAAAGTGGCTCAATCTCTGTTTACATTTGCAAAGCCAATATTATGGTTTAAATTATGGCCTTTGGATGAATTTGAAAATTAAAGCCTAATAATCCTTAAAGCAATATTTACAGAGGACTCTTTGTCTTTGTAAAGAATAAAAGGGAATGGAAACAAGAACGTATTAAATCATAGGGGCTTTTAAATATTCATTTTGCAATCAGCTTCACGGTTTCCAGGCCATTATCTAACTTCCTAATTCATGTTGTGGAGAAAGCCAACTCTCCTGTTTTAATTTTCCTATGAAAACATAATCTGTCTCTTCACTTTCTCCTCTCTGACTCTAGGAGCTCCAGATAAAATGCCCACACAGCAAACGTGCTTCCTCAGTAGACACGATGCTAAAATTCTCAACTTCTAAATGCAGGCCATTCTCATTGGCATCTCATCTTAAATGATGTCTACCCAGCAGTGTTTAATAAAGCCTCTTCCGACCATCCAGTAAAATAACTGGAAAAGACAAAAACTGGTTTTAGAAACCACCTCCAAGTTCTTAAGACAGCATGTCAGGAAACTTGTCAGTAATTTTCTGTGAGCTATGAGACGCCGAAGCGGGCTGGCATCGTCTCTCCTACATTAAAGATGACTAGCCCATCACCTGAGTGATGCTTGTGAAAGTATGCTGTGACTTAAAGGAAAGTAAACACACACACACACACACACACACACACACACACATACTACAGCTACAACATATATCACAAAATATCTCAAACAACGCTAAGAGACTCTTCTACGATATTAAGGAAAAGCCAGTTAACAATATGAAAGGCTTGGCTAATTTCAAGAAGGTGGAAAGGAAAGCAGACTGAACATACCCAGGCAAGGGAAAAATCAGTTACCTAGCAAAAAACCAAAAGCAGACTGGATTTAAACTTCTTTGAGGTGTTAAATCTGTACGACAATGTGACAACACCTGCAGCACCGTTGAACACCATAGCTTTGTGTGTGACTGGCAGATGAGAGCCAAAACAGTACATAGGCTCCCAGGACACCCTCCATACAAGGTTTTCTTATGTTAACATCTCATGTAACCAAAGGACCTTACCAAAACCCAGAAATCAGCTCTGGTTGTTGGCAGCTCTATTATGTGAAGTACGGGACGTTCTCAGAACTCACCAGCTTTTCCGTCATGCCCTTGTTGCTTAGGAACCAACATTGCACTTAGTTGCCCTGTGCCATTTAGTCATCTCCAGGCTGGGACTTAGCAGTTACTAACTTTTCCGGGGTGGCTCCTCTGTTCATTTGAAATGCTGCCATTATTTCTCCTTTTTCTTAACTTATTTTCTTTTTAAAAGATTATTTACTTATTTGGGGAGTGTGTGTGTGTGTGTGTGTGTGTATATATATGTGTGTGTATGTGTGTGTGTGTATGTATGTGTGTGTGTATATATGTGTGTAAGTGTGTGTATGTGTGTGTGTGTGTATGTGTGTGTATGTGTGTGTGTATGTGTGTTTATATGTGTGTATGTGTGTGTGTGTGTGTATGTGTGTGTGTTGACGGTCTATTTACCTATCTGTCTGAGAGTCTGTTTGAAGGTTGGTTCCCTCCGTCCACTATGTGGATCCTGTGTGGGACTGAACTCAGGTTTAGCAAAAAGTACCCTTACCTCCTTGCCTGCTGACCCATCCTGCTGGCCCTGGTTCCTTACTGTCAAATGCTGCAGATTCATACTGTGTTTTCCTCATACCTTCTTCTAGAATCATTTCTCTTCAAAGAGGACAAGGTCTTGTTTGCTTTTTGATATTTTATTTTTAATGGCAGACAGGAATTTGGAGACCTATGTGTAGGTACAGGCTGTGTTCATTGCAACTAGGACAGTGTTTACCCCCTTCACTAACCAGAACAAGGAGATTTATGTGATTACTGTCTGATGCATGTACATACATCAAAACCTAATAGGTTTGTGAATAGTTCTTTTGATCTTTAGCATTAAAGGATCTTGTCAAGAATGTTCCCTGCAGAATTTCTTAGCTCCTTTCTCTCCTCTCCCCTGCAGTGTGATTCACTTACAGTTTACTTATATTTCTTTGTTACTATATTCATTACAACTTTCCCCTGGTGCAGCTTAGGTTTACTTTGCTGCTGTTCCTTTTACATTGTAAGTTACTTTGTGTGCAATTCTGAGTTGTGATAGACTTTTTATTGCTGTGTCAAAATACCAGCGTGAAACACTGAATTCCAAAAGTTTCCATCCACTGTAATGAAGAGTATGAACCAGCAAAGATGCTCACATCATGGGGACCCGGAAGTAGAGAAAGCAGACAGTTGACCTGCATTAGCTTCATCATTCTCCTGTAAGTCTGTCTAAGCCACCAACCCATGAATGGTTCCATATACATTCAGGATAGGTCTTCTCCCCCTACTAAATCCTCTCTGGAAACACCCTTGCAATTGGGACTCAAGATGGTGGCACAGAGCCCGAGAGGGCTCCAGCTCCTCACACCCTTGCAGACTGGGAGAAGCCATTCTTCCATCAAGAAAGACACAGCAGTGGCGACAGATCTGGAAAATGCCCTGGCCCTGAGAAGGGAGAGATGGCACTCGCGGAGAGCTGGAGCTGGAGGCTGGGGCCACTGCTGGTCCACCTCACCCTGTTGCTGATGGAGAGACACTGAGCTGGAAACGCAGTTGTCCCGTAGTGGGGCCAGTCCTCAGGCTGCATGGACCCTGGGGTCACAGTGGCGGCGGCTAGGGCCACCATCAGGCCTGCCTCACTCCTTGGATATCCAAAAACCACTACCACCGCTCAGCCCACAGGCGGGTCCTCAGCATAAAGCCACCGCCCCTTGTATTGCTCACCTTGCTGCAGGGAGGAGAGCATGGTGCGGGGGTGGGGGGGTGGCACTGCCCTCAGGCCAGGAGCTAGACAATCAGCCCCAGGGCACTGGTCAGGCCATGCCAAGGGCAGGGGGTTATACAGCAGTCTGCAGATCACACAGGTCCTGCCCCAGAACACGCTGTAAGATCACACTGATTCCGAACAATAACAAGAATGTGTCATTTTCTGGGTTAAACTTCCTCAAAAGACTGCCATGGTTCATACTATCACCAGAGACCCTGTCGATGTCCATGGTCCCTGCTGCACCCGGAGACCATGCGGGAGATCTGTTCTGCCACCGGAAACCGTGTGGAGGCCCGAGATCCATGCTTCTGCTGCCAACAAAAAACACGATGATACCCATGATTCCTGCCATACAGATTGGACTTTTGGCGTTGGCTTTGGTTTTGGGTTGTGTGTTTTTGTTTGTGGGTTTTGTGTGTTAGTTTCCTGTGGAAGCCGCAGGGGTGGGAGGATGGACCCGGGAGAAATAGGAAGAGGGTATGATTGGGATACATTGTATGAGATTCTCAAGTAATTAATAAAGAGTTATGTTACACAAAAAGGAAGCACCCTTGCAGACATACCCAAAGCTGTGCTTTCTTGATCTCTAAAGAATGTCTCAATAGAATCCTGTTGACAGTCAAGATTCTTGCCACATACATGTTATGACAAGTTGAGAGTCATTTGTCCCCCTTGGTAGTCTACCATGACAGAACAAATTCACCTTCCTCATAACATAAGTAAATCTTTTATAGTAAATCTCACTATCCATTCCATGTCTAGCAGGCACCTGTCTACCTATATTTTCCATTTCTAAAGTATCCTTTGAAAAGGAAATATATATATATTCATTTGTCTATTTAAGGTGTAATCCTAGTGTGTGTATGAATCAGCATTTTGTTCATGTTTGTGGCTGAGTGGTATTCTATTGTAAAAAAAATTGATTTTAAAATATTTGAACCAGTTAAAATAATCATTCCCAACATAATCTTGAGGGGAGAAATGGATATTGTAGACAAGTCTCACAAAGAAGGATGTCTGTAGCTGGGTGTGGTGAACTGTGTCTTTGTTCTAGGCATGTGGGGTTTAGAGTCGGAAGGATCATGAGTTTAAGACCCACCTGGGCTAAAGACAAGAGGTTGTTCACACAGAAGAGGAGATGGAGGAAGTGCAGGAGGAAGAGGAGGAGGAGAAGGAGGAGCAGGTGGAGGAGGAGGAGCAGGTGGAGGAGGAAGAGGTAGAGGAGAGGTAGAGATAAAGGAGGAAGTGGAGAAAATACATGAAGAAAGATCACATTATATAATATTAATAGAATCAGAACATTCATTGAAATCAAAACAAGAAAGAATTCTCACCCTCGTTTTTGACATGGTGCTGGAATTTGTGGCTAGTGCAATAGGGCACAAATCAAAAATAGTAGATAATAATAGACAGGAAAAATGCATACAGGTGTTAATTACAGAACACATTTCTTAGAAAACCCAAAAATGCCAAGTGAAAATCCTCATAAGTAGAGATCAGTAGCTACAGATGCAAGAAAAATGTTGAAAAATATCATTATCCTAATGAAAAGTAAAAGAGATAGGGAAAAATTCTATGAATAATAGCAATACATAGACACCATAAATCTCCAGGCACAACTTGTATAAAGTGATCAATATGTGGGATCACTTTATAGAAAATTATAAACTGTGTCTAAATATGATGTGTTTGACTATTAGCATCTTTGAAGGGAGCTATTGGGAGTATTTTCGCTTTCTTAAACTATTGAGTATTCTGATAAAATTATTCATTGTCAATTAAGTAAAACTGTTTCCTATTATTTAAGCTGAACTATCTCTTTTTAGAATTGCATTGGTCACTCTTAACTCCCTTTAGTTAGCATTCAAGACTCTTAGTATCATCGTGACGTTTTATATATGGCTCCTATGCTCTTCTCCCCCATCACCTTCTCTTGTCCCCCTTCCCTGTCCCCTGATCCCCATCTGCCTAACTAGAACCACCTTCCACTGCCATACATGTATTTAAGTATATATTTAAACTTAGATTTCATATGACAGAACTCATGTAATGTACGTCTTCTCCCACTCATTACCTCCTCCAGTATTGACTTCTATATTCTGCCATTTATTAATGCACACACTAGATTACCTGTTTAAAGTTTGTTGCTAGCACAAGATCCCTATGAAGGGGTAACATTTATCATATTGATTATCTGATCCCCTCCGCCTGACTCAAAGTAGGTGTTAGAAATATTAATTCCTATGTAGTGAAATATTTTCTTCAGTTAATCTGTTCTGTGAAGTTTTAAATAGATTATAAAGTTAACTCTTTCCATAGCTTAACATTTTTAATTTAAAAAAAAATTTCCTTCTCTCATACCACTTATAGAATACACCCCAACCCCCTCCTCCCCTCTCCCATCTTTCTCAGATCTAACCCCCATCACCACCCACTTCTCCCTAGAAAAGTATCATTCCCCGCCCAGGGTTACAGCACAATCAGGGTATGACATAGCAGGATGGAACAAGGCCAGGCACCACTCCCTACATCAAGGGTGGGCCAGGCAGCCAGGCAGGAGAAAAAGGGTCTCATGGGTCAATAAAATAGTGAGAGAGACCCCCGCTCCAGCCTGTAGGAGTTTTCAAGAACACCAAGCCAGACAAACATAAGTTATATGTCGGGGACCCTGCAGCTCCATGGCTGCTGCTTCAGTCTCAACCCCTAAGAGTGATGAGGCTTGTTCTCCTGATGTCTTTGACCCCGCTGGTCTCCTCCATCTCTCCTCTCCCTTTTCCTTGGGGTTCCCCAATGTCTGCACAATGTTTGGCCCTGGCCTTCTCCATGTGCTCCTCTCAGCTGCTGGAGGGGGTCTCTCTGGTGAGGACTGGGTTAGGTACCCATCTATGAGCATAAATCGTCTCTGGGTTATCCAGTCTCTAGTTCCTGGCCTGCCCTGCAGTTTCAGGCAGGAGTTCCTTCCTTTGGCATGGAGTTCTGCCTTTTTATTGTCAATGCGAATCTTTCAGGGAGAATAGGCCATAATTCAGAGATTTTGTGTCTGGGATGGTGTTCCAGTCTCACCACTGTAAACCTTTCCTGGCCACAGGAGATGTCCTGGTCAGGGTTCCTATCCACGATTACTAGGGATCCTTGCTAGGATCTTCCTCATAGATTCCTGTGAGTTTCCACTACATTAGATCTCCTGATTGCCCCCTAACTGTCTCCCAATTCTTGTTGTCTGTCCGTATATTTTCCCCCTCCATTCCTCTCCTTTTCCTGGTCCTCTCCACTCCCATTCCTGTCCTCCCCCAACCCATCTGCACCCATTGTTCAATTTCCTCTCTCCTAGGGAGATCCCTGTGTTATAAATCTGACTACTTAGGTTCCAACACCTAGCAAATTATAATACACATCTGCTTGACAGCAGTTTCATAGCTTGATGCGAGTATATCACATTCTACATATCAGTGTTTCTTTTGGTTTCCACGTCTACAGGTAATGAGCTGCCTAAACACCACCAATAATTTCAAAGCTTAGATGTGAGAAGACTTTAGAAGTAGCTCTTCTCTATAAAAGGGTTATTCGTGTTTCAGTTTCTTCATTCCACAAGCAATGTGATGTTCATAGCAAGAGATAAGAATAAGTTGCAAATTCTCCTTATTAAAAAAATAAAACTTGAGAAACTCACCGAATCTCTGAGAAGGTGTAATTGAAGTACACAACAGTATGTTGCCTGTCGATATGAGTTCTTTCTGCTTCCATGGGATACAAAAGATAAGTTTGTCCATGATTCATAATGCTGAATCTTTGATTGATAGGTTCATTTTATAATTAGGTTAACATTTCCCCCATAAAATTTGATTGATAATACTTTCCTACATTTTGAAAATAATGGAGTTAAGTCAGGCATGGTGACTCGTACCTATAATGCAAGCAAGTGGGAGATTGAGCCAAGACGATTGTTTTAAATTCAAGGCCAGCCTAGGCTACCTATCAGGCAAGCATGAAATGCAATGTCAAGTCCTGTCTTAAAAATTGTTTTTAAATTAAAAAATAGAAATGATATCATACTGTTGGTTGAAGTTGTCTAAACAACACATTTTCTTAATTAGTCATACAATCTTCCAATATTTTATTACCTGTGAATGTGTGCATATATTTGTCTTCATTTGTTTTTAACTTTTGAGATTATAATTCCATCGTTTCTCCCTTCCTTTCCTCCATCCAAACCTTCCCACGTACCTCTCCTTGTTCTCTTTCAATTCCATGGCCACTTTTTCCTCATTGTGTCTTAGTCAGTGTTGTATTGCTGTGAAGAGACACCAGGACCACGGCAAAGGAAAGTATTTAACGGGACTTGCTTACAATTTCAGAGGTTTAGTCCACCATCATCACGCCAAGGAGTGCAAGTGTGGCAGCCTACAGTCAGACATGATGCTGGAGAAGTGGCTGAGAGTTCTACATCAAGGTCTGTAGCAGAAAGAGAGAGAGCCACTGGGCCTGGCTAGGTTTTTGAAACCTCAAAGCTCCCACCCAGTGACACACTTCCTCCAACAAGGCCACACCTCCTAATCCTTCTCAAGTAGTGGCATTTTCTGATGGCTAAGCATTCAAATATATGAGCCTATGGGAATCATTCTTATTCAAACCACCTCAAAGTGTTTTGAAGATGTTTCCGTTGGGACTGAGCTCCACAATTCTGCATTTTGATTGATTGTGTGTGGTGGTCCATAATCGTCTCTATCTATCACAAAGAGAAATGTGCCTGTGAAGAGGTGAAGACTACACTTACCTGTGGGTATAAGGACAAATATTTAGAATGTAGTTAGGTGTTATGCTGGTTTAGTAAAGTGGTGGTTGTAGGTTCTCCTCCAAGATCTACTTCACTAGCCCTGGGTTAGTTGGCTAGGTGTCTAGTACCAGGCATGATTTCACTATTGTTGAACAAGTTTTAAGTCCAGTTAGAGAGCTGTTGGTTACTGCCAAGTTGTGCATGCCAGTACTGAAGTTATGATACCAAGCTGGTCATTGTTGTGGTGCGTAGGTGTCATTTTTATATCCAGGTAGAAGTGATATTCACTTCCCTCCTTTGGAAGCTGGCACGATGCATTCTGACACCATGAAAACTAGTTCTGGAGGAGGGATTCGGGTCAGTTCCAGCTCAGGGGACCCTGTCTGAAGTGAGTGCTGTGTTCAGCAATATGGACTTACCTTCTGCTCCTGGGGAGAAGCAATAGCAAATAGGCTACATGTTTCCACTGCTCAGCGTAGCTGCTTTTGTGCTGACATAATGCTGTTTTTATTACTATAGCTCTGTAGTACAACTTGAAATCAGGGAGGGTGAGACCCCCAACATTAGTTTTATTAAAAGTAATTACTTTTATTAAGTGTCCATTGAAATAGTCAGGACCATTTTAGGTATCCTGGTTTTTGGTGTTTCCTTATGAAGCTGAAAGTTATCCTTTTAAGATCTGTGAAGAGTTGTGTTGGATTTTTTATGGGGATTGCATTTAATCTGTAGATTGCTTTTGGTAGGATGACTATTTTATCATGTTAATCCTGCCAATCCATGAACATGGGAGATCTTTCCATCTTCTGATTCCAGGAAATTTTTTTTATTTCTTTCTTGATTTTTTTTTTCTTTGACTCGTTCATCATTCAGTAGAGAGTTGTCTAATCTCCATGAGTTTGTGTATATACTAAAAGATCTGCTTGCTATTGGTTTTGAGTGTTATTGCATTATATCACATAGGTTATAAGGAGTGATTTCAGTCTGTTTGAATTTCTAAAGATTTGCTTTGTGTCCCAGGACATGGTTGGTTATAGAGAAGTGTTCTTCTCTACCTCTTCTGATTAGTTTTAGCTTGAAATCTATTTTCTCAGCTACCAGGATAGCAATGCCTGCTTGCTTTCTGATCCCATTTGATTGGAGCACTCCATCCTTTTCCTATAAAGAAATGCCTATTTTAAAGCTAAGCTTTGTTTCTTTTAGAACAGATAGATGGATTTTCTTTCTTTATCCACTCAGTCAGCCTGTGTCTTTTGACTGGAAAAGCGAAGCCACTGATATTTAAAGTTAATATGGAAATGTCTGTATTAGTTGCAGTCACCATGCTGTTAATTTTTGGCTGTGTTGTTTGTGTTCTTGGTGGTACTTTATATTACAATAATTACAGCTTCTTGTTTCTTTCCACGGTCTCTGTGCTACACTCATTCCTCTCTGCAGCCCCAAAGGACTGTTCCTATATTTTCTTTAGTTTTGGTTTGTTGGATATAAATTTTTTTAGGCTGTTTGTATCCTGGGATGTTTTTCTTTCTCCTTCAATTACAACAGATAGTTTGGCTGGGTATATTAGTCTAGGCTGGCTGTCATTGTCTTTTAGGACTTGGAATTCATTGCTCTAGGCTTTTCTAGTTTTCAGAGTTTCCATTGAGAAACCAGCTGTTGTTCTGGTGGAATTTCACTTATATGTGACTTGCATTTTTTTTCCATTGCAGTTTTCAATATACATTCTTGGTTCTGTATACTTAGCACTTTATCTACGGTGTGCTGTGCAGCTTTCTTTTTCTGGCCTTCTATATTTGGTGTTCTGTGTGCTTCGTGTAGCTGTATGGGTGAGTCTTTCCTTAGTTTGGGAATTTTTTCATCTATTACTGTTGAAGGCCTTGTCCATGCCTTTGAATTGAGAGTCTTCTCCCTCATCTATACCTATATATAAAAAGGTTTTTTTTTTTTTTCATGGTGTACCACATTTCCTGTGTGTTCTTTTTCTGTTTGGGCTTTTTTTTATTTATGTATTTATTTTTATCCTCTGCTTATTTTGTTTAGATCCTCTCCTTTATTTTTGAGTCCTGATATTCTGTCTTCTGCTCTTTTCATTCTACCTCTAAGCCTTTCCTTTGAGTTTTCTAGTAAAGTTACTGGGTTTTTTAATTCCATCTTAATTGCAGCTTGAGTTTTTTTCAGTGTTTCTATTTCCTGATTGAATTGTTTTCTCAAGTCAAGGATTGTCTTCATCTTTTTGTTCATTTGTTTGGTTGGTTGGTTGCTTGGTTTGATTTTGATTTTTTGAGCCAGGTTTTCTCTGTTGTAACTCTGGCTGTCCTGGAACTCAGTCTATAGACCAGGCTGGCCTTGAACTCGCAGAGATCTTCCTGCATCTGCCTCCCAAGTGCCGGGGTTAAAAGCATAGGCCACCACTGCCCAGCTTTCATAATTTTTATCAGCCTTATGTTTGTGTTTTCTTGGGAATCTCTTAGGCATTAATTCTTTTTAAGCTCTTTCTCCTTCCTGTATTTCTTGGAGCTGTTTCTTTGTGTCTTCTTTAAAATCCTTGAATTCTTGGATGAAATTTATGACTGTTATTTTAAAATCTGTGTCCTGGGATTCATCTGGGTAATTCTCATTGGCAAACATTTGTACAGAACTAGTAGGTTTTGGAGTGAAGATACTGGATCGATCTATCATATTGTTGGTACATTTTCGATGAGATCTGGGCATGCAGATTTCATTTGTTAGTTCTGAGTCCAACATGAACTTAGTAGGTTGGTGGATAAAAGAATCATACAGGCAAGTTTAGCCTGGGTGAATTAAGATCACAGGGGCAGAGAGGTTGGTGTTAAGACATTCTTCCTGATCCAAGCCTGCAGTGCAGGAATACATCTGGATGAGTGGAAAGCTTGGATATGGTGCAGGAGGGCGTTTGGGTACAGGGATTACAGGGAGGGTCCTGAGAAGCCTAGAGATACTGGCAGAACAAGCAGTGGAGAACAAAGTAGGCTGGAGTGCTAAGTTAAATTTGGCAGGTTGCAAAGAAGGTGTGGATGGATAGATTTGGGAGAATCATGGGATGAGGCTCTGGAGGAAGACGTGGGAAGTCTGACTAGGCAGAGAGCTTGGACGCTGCACTGAAGGGACCTTACATGTGGTGGCAGGCAGGGTAGGTCCTAGCAGAATCCTACAGGCTGGGTTTTCTGTTTTTGTTTTGGAAGGTTTTGGTTTTTTTGTGGGTTTTGTGGGTGTTTTGGTGGCATTGTTTGAATTGTTTTTAAAGAAATTGGAGATGCAACAAGTCCCAGCAGCCTGTTCACATTGTGGAAAGCATGAAAAGGTTAAGAAAAGAAAAAAAAAAGTCAAACTCAGGACTTTTTGGCAGTCAAGTGTTTGCTCCATTGGGTCATTAGTGTGCTATATTCCCAAAGTACCCCTTGTTATCGTTCATCCTTTAGCTGGTGTTAACTAAAAATTGGTCTGCGAGAGGCTTTTCGCATTTTAAACGGTAATTCTGAATTGTTAGATAAGGCCCTCTTGAGAATTCATTGTTGCTTATAAGTGAAAAGGCTTGCAAGAACGTTGTTAATGACTGATTTTTCAATGAAGTCATTAAGTGTCAATGCACAGTATCATTTCAGATGCATATTCTTGGACCAATAAAGGTTTTAATATCAAAGAAAATTGAATAAATTTGATATGAAATTTGTATGGGATTGTAATTAAGTAGCAAGAACTCATAATATACATTTAGGTAACAGTGGAGGTAAACTTTAAATGTTAGCTGCCTGTAGCTAAACTACATTTTCTGTGTTTGAACTTAAATTATATTAAATTATGGCAGATAGGCTAGGGGAGCTTGACTAACTTAATTTTGTTTACTAAATATCTCACTAGTATCTTAACTTTTTCTTTTGTTTTTGCTGTTGTGTTTTTGAGACACAGTCTCATATATAACCCAGGATGGCCTTGAACTTGACCGTGACTCATACTGGCCTCAAACTCATGATTGTCCTGCTTCACCTCCCAAGTGTTAGGAATAGGTATGTGCTACCTTGTCCTTCTCAACTGTTTTTTTTTTTTTTTTTTAATGCTTCTTAGTTAGGCTTCTTAAATAGTGACTGCTTAAATTACATTTGCATGGTTAAATGTAGTTCCGGATTTACCATGCATGAGGGCCTGGACTTCATCTTCAAATGAGGATAAAGATATACAAACACATGCACATGCCCATGCACATACACAAATATTATATATATATATGTATATTTATATATGCATATATATATTGAGAGAGAGTTGGGATATGTATCTGTTGGCTGTTATATTTAAAGTCTGAATTTAAATTAGGAGGGAAGCTCAAAAGAGGGGAATAAAGTACAACCCACAGGCTATGACAGTTGGACGAAAGCTAAGTAGCAAGGCCTTCTTTAATGATAGCAAGTAATTGCGTTAGGTTATTCTCTTGGGAATATAAAATGTGGAAACATCGTCCTCGACTTTTCTCTGGTACCAAAAACTTGAGACTTCTCAGTTAGAACGCTATGTTTATACGTATGGCAAAAATAAGACATTATTAGACATAATCACACCTTAGGTTGTGGTGACAGATGTTGACATGATTATAAGCATTTGAAGAGAAAACAAGGTTAGAGAAAGAGATCTGGAAATAATGAGACAAGAGTGTGTCAAAAATAATCTATTCTCCGGGAAACAATAGGATTTTAGAGTATGAGAAGTAATGGTGGGGATAATTGGGAACATCCCGTATATAGCTGGTGCCTAATTAAATTGGTTTTGTTGAGGGGGGGCGGGAAATACAACCACGCAGGTTAGGCCACTGGTGGGTGCTCACACCTATGCAGTGAGTGTGTTACCAGAACGTGCCTTGCAGAGAGGGGCTGGAATCACAACATAGCCTTTGAGCTTTGAGAGCAAGGCCAGCTTTGCTTTGCCTGTTGAAATAAACACTATCCAACGACGTGCTCGTCCACGATGTGGAATGAAACAGGAAGAGGGCATTCAGGGTGATGCTTTGTGAGTCAGTTTACATGCAAAAGCTCTCATGTACAAAGATGTGTGTTCTTGCTGCCTTCATATTATGACACTTGTTCAACCAAAGGATACATGGATGGACACATAGGGTTGGTAATTGGAAGTGATGGGGGGAGGGGGTGCTAGATAAATGAACAGGGGACAGACTTTTAAATTAAAAAAAAAAAAAAAGATTACACTTTTCAGGAGCTCTTCACCTCTTAAAGCCAGATGAGATTGGTGGTCTCTCTAGCAATGTTCGCATCTGAAATAGTATCACGTACATTTTTAGCTAGTCTCAAACAAGTTCCACATTCTATACAAATAGGGAAAATGCAATTCATAATTGACAAGGTATGAATTTTTTATACTTTGCGCCATAAGGCTGCCACATCAACAAATGTAATTCCTTAGCAAATATGTCTTATGTTTATATTTATGAAATGTACACAATTGACACAGAACCCACAAGGGAATAAGTAAGCATTTTAAATACACTTTGATTTGCAAACTCCATTCTGGGAAACACATATTAAATTAGAAACAAGGAAGTTTACAAGCAGAATGTTCTTAGGATTTCAATTTACCTTGAACCTGATGTTACTTTCATGGATTTTTAACCAGAGCTTGGATTTCCATTGGCTCAAGTGTTAGCCTTTCTCTGTTTTGTTTACTGTCTTTTTTTTTAAATATATGATGAGGTGCTCTCAAAAATGAAAGTGATAAATTATTAAAACTTAAAGGCCTGTAATGAAAACCAGCCAGCTGTGATGGTTTCAGGCAAGTTTGTGAGCACATCCAGGAAGCTGTTCTGAGACCTGCTCACTCCCCCACCCCCACACAACTCCATGTGTGCTAGGCTATGTCTTACAGAGATGTGTGCAACAGTCTCAGCAGCCCCATGCACTATCCGCTGCCCAGACAAATGACGCATCCTGGTTTTAATCTTCTCGGATCCAGAGCTTATGACTCCATTGTAATTTTTGCATACCAAGAAGTTAATGCCAAGTGCATTTTATGAGTAAGCCAAAAAAGGCAGTGTGTAGTTGTTGGAACCGGGGAGACACTGTAGAAGAAAACCAATGAACTGGTGGCTGCCATTCTGTGAGGAAGCCCAACCCACATGATCAACTATGTAAATACTCCTGAAGATCAGTTACCTGAAGATCCTTCAGATGTGTGGTATCACCCACTAGATATGCAAATCAAGATGCCACGGATGAGTGTTGCCCTTTATTTGAGTTTTCTGAGCTGAAGCTCCAGACTCCCTCAGCCTATCCCCATTATAACCATCCCAATGGCTTTATTGTGCAATATACCTGGAACACTAAGGACAGTGTTAAGTCAAGACCCTGAGAAGCCTGTAAAGTTCTACCCATTCCCTATGGCATCTGCTCTAGTAACTAAGGAGTATGACACAGAAATGGTTGCTACTTTTTTCATGTTTGTTTAATCTATTTTATAAGCAAAATGATACTTTTCCTATATATCATTTAGAATCGAATCTTAGTATTATATAGGATCTGTATCTCAAAAACCAAGGAGTGGCGATACTCTGGGACATGTCTTATATGCAAAACACAGTGCCAAAAGCCTTTTCTAAATTATCTTGCTATTCATAATGACCTTAAAAATTACGCATTGCCGTCCATATATTCAGGTAACACTGAGACCCAGACAAGTTTACGTTACTTAGTAAAAGGCAATGAAGTGAATCATGCAGGAGTCTAATGCGCCTCTAAAATTTTATGCCCTTTTTTATCAAGCACCATTGCATCCAAGTAATGAAAAACAGATCTTAAGTAATAGGTCCATAGAAGTTAAAAATCCAAAATATTAACAAATCACAATACGTTTTAGGAGTAATCATTTATCTTAAATTTTACATATCTTTTGCCCAAAAAAACCTCCACCCATTCTATCTGGAAGGGCTCCAGAGTAAAATGTGAGTCATTTTCTCTATAACCGTCTGAGAGATGCTGAGCCAGAATCAGCCAACTAAGCTACTCAATTTCTATGGAGTGATTAATGCTGCTTAGTGATATGTTGAATAGTAATGAGAGCAGCTATATGGACTTATGAGAGTTTTCTTCAGGCATCCTCTAGCCAACCAACTACACTGCTCCTTTGAAATCTACCTGATGTGCTTTCTAGATATTTTGTAAAAAGTGGTCTCCCTGACCCTGAGCCACAGGAGAATCAGTAGTACCTAGCACCACATAGTTATGATGACCTTCGGGAAAAGGATAAAGGGTCTTGAGTTCAAATCAGATTCACCTGTGAGCTTGTATAAGTAAAATCATCTGGACATTTGTTTCCACAAAATGAAGAAGAATGCAGCAATAGCTCTCCGAGTTTTTCTTCCACCATTAATATACTTCAGTTCTATAAATCACCTCAATCTATTCTAATGTAGCTTTGTAGCAAAATATTCCTCCAATGTGTGGGACTCTCTATGACACCATCTCTCTCCTGACAAGACCCTTAGTAGTATTAAAATAGGTCGAGGTACAGGATCATAGGTCTTTGTTCTAAGTAGATAACGGTGTTGTGAGGACCGTTCTGCTTTAAACGCACCGTCTCCTCACATACAGGCATCCCTTCCGCTCATCTATGGGGGCATCTCATAGCCACAGTCAACTTGAAGGAACTAGGAAAGAGCGCCAAAAGAAGACCAGAATAACAAACTTAGTAGATACACCATGAGATACATCCATGGGTTCAGGAGTGTTTATAAGTCTAGGCGCTTGTTTGTTTGAGACAGGGTCTCACCATGTAACCCAGGCTGGCCTTGAGCTAGTCACAGCTATATTTATTTTTCTTTGGAGAAAAATAAACCCTGCTGACATTTTTCTGAATGTCATGCCAAACTTTGTGATAGGAACTGTGAAGACCATGACAGATGAGGTCTTTACCTTCAAAGAACATAGATCTAAATGTGTACCAAAGTTACACTAAGAAAATCCAGAGGTGTTTACTTGGCTTTTAAGAATTCAAAGTCAGCCAGGCGGTTGTGGCACACGCCTTTGATCCCAGTACCCTGGAGGCAGAAGCAGGCGGATTTCTGTGAGTTCAAGTCCAGCCTGGTCTACAGAGTGAGTTCCAGGACAGCCAGAGTTACAACAGAGAAATTCGTCTCAAAAAACCAAAAAAAAAAAAAGGAATTCAAAGTCAGGCAGGCCCTCTGATACACAGAAACGCTTTGAACCAGGGACTTTCAGTGACCTCACTAAGCTGGGACTCAGAGCAGTGCCTCCCTCAACTCTTATCAGAGAAGCTTCTTCTTGTAATAAACGGGAACTAACACAGAGACCCACAGCAGAGCAATGTGCAAGGAACTGAAATGATGTGATTTTGAGAGCTTCCCTGTCTGTGGGTAAGTAATGGCATTCTGACTCCTGTGAGTAAGAAATAAGCCTGAGTCACTTCTTCCGCTTCTAGCCTGCCATGGATTTTCCCATCAGTTAAATTGCTGACATATGCAGAATGGATGTGAAGTATCCTTGAAGTATTCTTTCCATAAGAATAGCTTACGTGTTCTGGAACACAAAGACTTAGATAGACAAAGGTTGTGTCAGGCAAGAGTATAAACTCTGAAACCACCTGCTTGGGTCAGAACACTGGCTATGCCACTGATGAGCTGTGTGACATCAGGTAACTCCTGCTTTATAACAGTTATAATAATTAATAACTTCACAATGTTATTGTAAGAGCTAAATTATTATATGCAAGGTATTAGAACAGGGCCTGGAACGTTAAATTTCTAAGTATTACAGTAGCTGCAATCACTAATATTTTAAGACTCCCCAAACCCCAATAGTGCCCAGAACATAGTAATCATTCAGTAAATATTTGTATTATTGAATTTCAAATCTATATAAACATAGGTAATGATTCATTGAAGAGTAATGATATCATCCACCACACAAAGCCACTGGGTTTTTTTTCTACTAGGTTTTTAATAAGTTTTAGGTTTGTACATTTTAGACAATTTTAAGCAAACCCTGAGTTGGAGTTATATTATAGCTCCTTTTATAAAGATTATTGTAGCTGGTCAGTGGTGGCACACGCCTTTAATCCCAGCTCTCAGGAGGCAGAAGCAGGCAGATCTCTACGAGTTCTAGGCCAGCCTGGTCTACAGAGTGAGTTCCAGGACAGCTAGAGTTACAACAGAGAAACCCTGTCTCAAAAAACCAAAAACAAACACAAAAGATATTATTACTATTAATTTGAACAACTAGGTTGTCAACTGGGCTCTTCGACTGATGGATAATTTTTAAATTATAAATACATATTCCTTTCCTCCTTGATGCAAAGGGGATTGCATCAAGTCACGCCCAAAGTACTACAGGTCCACATAGTCGAAGTACCATTTAATGTAAAGCTTAAAGCACGGTGACGCATTCCAGCATAGCCTCAGGGATGGAGCTTGTAGCAGTACGCTGCTGTGGTAGCTCAGGATGGAAGACACAGAGGCATTCTCATACATGCAAATTCTGCCAGACCTCAACAGAGGGAACCACCATCCTGGCCAGTGCCATACTTGATTGACAGTGGAACCCCAAGTGTCTCAGCTGAGTCGTTTTTATTGCTTCTGAACTCTTCAAGTGCAGATCATAAGCAATCAAATATCCCCCACAGAAATCCAACACCTGCAGACAATACAAAACACCCTAGACAGCCCTTCACCCAACAGTGCATAAAACAGTTATATATTTCATATATTACTAAAAATAAACTTACATAACAGACCTGACTAGGGCTATAAGGGAATAAAGAAAAGACAGACAGATGGACACACAGATTCACAGAAGAGCTAGGGTTGGGTGAACTGTGCTCTCTGATGGAGAAGTCGCAGCACTCCAGAAGCTCAGCGTGTTTGTTATATGGAGTTGAACAGAGAGGCAGGGCTGAGGCACAGGGCTGGACAGCTGAGTCAAAGGGGCAGGTTTGAAGTCTCTATAGGACCAGTCTCTGCAGGGGGAGCAGTCTCCAGGCTGTAAATATCCAGAGGAAGAAAACTACGGTGGGCATTTCCTGTACAACACTGCACTTGGTCCTGCATGGGCCGGTGGAAGGCTGTGCTAGCCCTTTGAGCTTGAGGCTTCGAGTTCCTTGGCGTGGCCATCCCCTGCCAACAGCACACACTCAGGACCTCATCCCTCAAGGCTCTCTACAGTCCCCACAGTATGAAACGGATGCCACACACTTGTGTAGCATATTCATAAAACTCCATAAAATTCCAGAAATACCAAGTTTAAACGGGAAAAATGGCTTCTTTGATGCATTACGTTACATATACCTGTGGGAAAACAGCACAATGGTTAGGGCAAGATATGGTAGAAGTCACTCTTCTATTAGGAAAGGGAAATGTTCTACCTCGGCACTAAACGCCCTTTATCTAAACTCTCACAACCCTTAAAAGTCTAGCGTTGGGAATGAAGTCTCTGTGGAGATGTGAATGATTTACTAATAACAGAAAATTCGGATCTCATTACCACTGACAGCTATGCTACCGTTTACGTTATTCTTAAGCCATAACTATTTAAAATGTTGCAGTTAGCATTCTTACTTGTCCCATTTGTTGGCATATAACTCTCCTATTAAATATATAGAACAAATCATATTAATTAAAATAAATTGCTTGGGCAGTTGAGCCGTGCTGCAGATGTCTCCAAAGGCTATAAATTCAAATTAATTAAAGGCTGCTTGTCCCTGGGCTTGGAAAGATTCCTTTTAGTGCATTAGTAGTAACTGAAGAAATCAACCACCTTGCAAAAGAAGATTCATTTGATTTCTTGAAGGAAGAGCTAGATAAATGGATATATAGCTAGTTAACATAATCACATAGCAAAATTTTGGCTGAAGCAAACAAACTGCTTGTTCACGGTGGCGAGTGTGGATATTCTTTTGTACCAAATGTGGATTTTTAGTAGGGATAATTATGTTTGATTCTACATACTATATGCATCTAGATCTATTACATTTCGTTCTGTGTTTATATATGTACATATATAGAGTCCCAGAATATATATATCATACATTATATATGGTATATAATATATATGTGTTAGTATATTGTATATATTAATTATTTATAAGATAAACAAGTGATATTTGTCTTCTGGATATTAAAGTATTCAGTTAGGTGAAAATTATTTAATGTGAAGCATTAAATAATCCACTCTCCTTATGTTAAGAAATGCCCATGTGTTATATCCACCAAAGACAAAGATGGGACAATCATTTATGGTGTTCTGTAAATATTTAATGCCCTTGCATTTCATGGAAATCTTCATAATATTAAAAAAAATTCCCTAAGCTAACACACCTTAAGAAACTTGTTAATAAATACGTCTATAAGGATTTTATATGTGGTGGCATATGCCTGTGATCTTACAACAGGGGAGGCTAAGGAGGACAAAGCCCAGCTCCAACTGTTTATCAGAGTGAAATATTTTTCCACCCACCATTACTAAAAGCCCTTACTAAAAAATCATAATCAGAGATTTACAGGATCCGTATAATTTAACTGTTACAGATTTGATATAAAGTTCAGAAGGAAATAAAATTCTTTAAAGTATTCAAAATCACAGCCTATAAGGACACTTTTAATGTTGTTTTTTGTGAGGATAAGACTGAGCAATAAATCAACTCTTTTCACATTATACCAAAAAAAAAAAAAAAGATTATTGATTTCTCTGTTTCTAACTAAATGTAGCTAGAAGAGGATAGACCAAAACTGTGCATTGTAGTATGTCTACAGGAGGGGAGCGGTTGATCAAGGGTGACAAAGAGGCATTTTCAGGTGTGTAATCTCTGCCAGACCTCAGCAGAGGGAACCACCATCCTGGCCAGCACCAGACTCCATAGTGGAACCCCAAGTGTCTGAGCTCAGGTGTTTTTATTCTTTCAGGACTCCTTAGGTGTTCTACTGATAGCATGTGCAGATCATTAGCAATCAAACATCCCCCATGGAATTCCAACACCTGCAGACAATACCAAATGCCAAGGTCTAGGGTAGCCCCTCACCCAACAATGCAAAAAACAATTATTTTAAGCACAACTCAAAACAAACTCCTACAACAGTGCATATTTTTTGATACCTGCATTTTAAAACATTAGGCAAAAGTGATTACAGATTTTCATCATCTGAGGAACATATTAGAAGGGATGGATCTTACCCTTTAAGTGTGGGGTTGTTAAGGCCCGTCCTTGAGACAAGAGACTAATCCGTTCTATGTGAGGAATGATAGAAATACTGAAACTTGGTTACGACATGACTCACTTGGTAGAGTGTTCACGTCAACACCACAGAAACCTGGTGCGTGCTGTAATCCCAGTACTCAGTAAGGGAGCCTGAGGACCCATTGCAGGCCATCCATAGTGAATTGGGTTGTGGGAGCTGTCATTTAAATTCAAACAGACTGTTCTATTTTAGAATTACCTTCTCAAACATAGGACGCCTTCATACCTGCATGTCCCCTCTTTAAAGTTTGTTCTTTGGGGCTCAGCATCACGTGGAGCCACTTTCCGACAGGACTGCCCTCTGAGAAAAGTATCAAATACTACCATTTTCCAATGTCCCTATAATTTAATAATGACTTCACTACTCAGAAAGCTCAGAATGCTTTCTGTCTTAGTGCTGATGCTTTTCCAGAGAGAAAAGGAAGGCATGAATGATTCCCTAGAGCTGCTTCAGATGGCTTCACGAGTCAAGGAAGAAGCGCCTGAATTATGCCTTCCTCGTAGACAATTACTAAACTGAAGCCTAAGGAAATGGCAGCAGCCCCTTTTATTACCACTGACATTTCATACTTACACTGAAATATTGTGGAGAACTGCTCTGAGATTTTGTGGGTGGATTTGGGATAATTATTCAGCCTTGCTCATATGATACATTCTTGGTCTGTGTAAGCAACCTGAGGACACGGCCGTCTCCCGCCATGCTGACTTGGGGCTCCCACCCAGCTCAGCATTCGGGACCCAGCAAGTGCTCGACGAATGTTTTCTGGGTGAATGGGTGAATTAATTACATGCGGTAAAACTCTGCCTAAAACATGGCTCCTCGCGATTCATTTTCAATAGACCCATAAACCAAGCAGATCGCCCAGCCGTAAGCCCTATGTCTAAAGCCCAATAAAATAGCTAACTTATAAACCCCTTTTATCTCAGCCTTTTCAGAACACACTACAGTTTACTTTTTACCACTGCTCCTCTTTGAGACCCACATGAAAATTTTGAATATTTGATGACCTGTATATGTAAATGAACTTATTCTAGTATAATACATGACTTAAACATTTTTTAATTTATGTATTCCTATTTTATATGTATGAGTGTTTTGTTAACAAGTATGTCTATGTACCACATGCAATCAGTGTCCTTGGGGGTGCCAAAAAAGGGCATCATATCCCCTAGAACTGGCGTTACGGTTGTTTGTGAGCTGCCATGTGGGTGCTGGGAATCAAACCCAGGTCTGCCGGAAGAATAGCCAGTGCCCTTAACTGTCGAAACATCTCTCCACCCACCGGTGATTTAGATATTTTGCTAATCACAGTTAGAGATGCTTTGCATTGGCAAAAAGTGCTAATCAAGTATCAAACAAAATGAAATAATTAATGTCTTTTTTGGAGATTCCCTCCCCACCTTCCCTCTCTTTCTGCGTGTGTGTGTGTGTGTGTGTGTGTGTGTGTGTGTGTGTGTGCACGCATGTAAAGGTGAGGATACAGATGCTTATGGACACTCAGGGGACAGAAGATTGAGTCCTGTGTAGCAAAGATCTCAGGTGCTCATGGACGGCTGGCTCACTTTGTGGTTGCTAGGTTCTGAACTCCCAGCTCATGACTGTGCAATAATGTGTCACCATTGTGCCATCTCTCCAGCCCTTAAAAAAAAAAGCCCTGCCATTTCTGTATATCATGATCTCATTTTTAGAAGGATATGGCTATGCCTAGTAGATAAAGAAGTGTTCAGGATGATATATTTTCGTATTATTAAATGTTAGGACTTATAAAATATGAATTTCAAAATTCTAAAACGTGACATCTTGTTATTTGTATAACTAATAAGTAATACCTATTTGAGATACCCATACTGCTACCCATCGTGTTATGAGAGCTTATAAGTTCTTTCAATCCACCTAAGCCTAACAGTGGCATCTACATTTCTGATAGCTACCAACCAGCAAACATTCTGTGAGCTTTAGTGTATGGGGCACTGTATGGAATGTTATTGGGAATACCCTCTCTGAGCCAGCCTAGCATATTTGGACCTTTTTGGGTTGGTGGGAGGCATTGTGGTGGAAGACAGGAGCAGTCTGTGTTTGTTTGCCTGCTTGCTTGCTTGTTTTGGAGAAGAAATAACACAATTTGGCTCATATTTTGGAAAGCAGAAACCATGGGCAATTTCTCTGAATTATGGATAGCCAAGTAATATTTCTACTTTCTGATCGTTAGAAAGCACAACCAAATATTCTCTGACTTTGGTTCATGAGCAAGCAGTCGGGAAAGACTGCATGAAGCATAGACTCTAGACACAGACTGAGGACGAAAGAGCTGGACTGGGGGGAGTGGAAAGGAATTTCAGATGGGTTGAGAGCAAGTAAGAAAACCATGAGGCAGGAAGCAATAAGGATAACAATTTTTTCTTTAGGAAAGGCAGCAGAAGCCAAACACAACTATGACCAGGGTAGAACATGACCTCTAGTTCTCTGACCCTCTAGTTGGGCTGGTTTAGTGCCTTGGGGTCATGAAGTTGAGACGTGAACAGCTTTGAAGTTATGAGCTCCTGAGATACATGTGAGTGTGAGAACATCTTCAGAGTGTGTCGTACCTGTCCTAAATCGTGCACAAGCCTGGGAGAGGAGATGCCAAGTATCTCCCGAAGTGCAGATCCCTGGGCGGTTATTGAGGGTGGTGAAGTCACAGTCCATTTCTAGACACACATGAATGTCTTTATATAAGCAATATTAATAAACATAAAGTAGACATACAGATGGTCCTCAAGAAACTGGGTTTAGAGAACTTGGAAGTGAGGTTGACAGATGACTCATTACATCTCAGGGTGCAAATGAATGTCAGGCGAAGAGACAGGCTGAATGTGTGGAAGCAGATGCGGTCTTCTTGAGAGAGAAGCTGTCTAGGACTGACCCTAAAAGAGGCTTATGTCCACAGAGCATCAAGATTTAAAAAAAAAAAAAAAAAAGGGAACTTTCTGTGCTATGCAGAGAAGCACAAAAAGGTTCTTTTTCTAGAGGAATAAAATGCAACATGACGTCACCATTCACTGTTCAGCCACCAACTGGTGGGACAATTTCAAATCATTAATTGGGCCAGATGGTTAATGTTTTTAATGGCACAGTTAACTAATAAATAACTGTAAAGCGCTTTGTAAATACACAGAGCCACATAAATGTTTAATAATCACATTAAGCCAGGAGGCTTATTTCAAGTTACACTTTTATATTAAAGTATTTTATTGGCATTTCAGGAGAAATGCCAATGATATGATCAGATGCCATATTGCAACTGTATCTAAAAATACAAGAAAGGTATAATAGAGAAACAGAACCATATCAGCCAGTGTGGGCTGAAAAGAGTGGACCAGCATGCAACACTCCCTTCACAAAAGAGCAGGAAGGATGACAGGATGATAGATGTGTATAACAGCACTGAGGGAAAACATTGCCATGCACAGGAACCTCATTTAGCTTATACATTTTGTGGTGGTTTGAATCAGAGTGGGTTCCCATAGACTCATAGATTAGAATGCTTGGTCACCAGGGAGGTCACAATTAGGAGGTGTGGTCTTGTTGGAATAGGTGTAACTTTTCTGGAGGAGGAGTGTCACTAGGGGTGGGTTTTCAGGTTTCAGATGCTCAAGCCAGGCCCGGTGTCTCTCTCTCTCTCTCTTCCTGCTGCCTGCCGACCCTGATGCAGAACTCTCAGCTACCTCTCCTGCACCATGTCTGCTTGCACACCACCACACTTCCCACTTGACAGTAATGGACAGACCCTCTAAGCCTATATGACAGCCCCAACTAAATTATTAAATGATTTTCTTATAAGAGTTGCAGTGGTCACTACGTCTGTTCATAGCAATAGGAACTCTAAGACATGCTCGAAAGAGAATTTGTCAGATAATACAGCCCGAAGGGAAGAGGGGGAACGTGGGTGCGAAGACTTTAAAATTCCATGTAGTCCAAGTAGAGCCTAGTAGAATAGTAGAACATTTCATGAAGCACGTGGTATTCACAACTCACCTGCTCCTTGTAACACTGGAATGAGTACTGGCAGCATCGCTTATTTTAAAACTGAGAAAAGCGGATCCACAGAAAGACGGAAACACTTGTCCAGTATCACACATTTAATAAGAGGACAGAGTCAGGATTCAATCCCAAACAACATGGCTTTGATATCTTTTGCGAGGGATCTGGGAGAGATAACGTGATTCTGATTGACTGAAGCAGATGCATTCTTCCTCATTGTTCCGGCTTCTATCACGGTGGCTAGCTGACGTCACCATGGCCATTAGGGACCATGATGTGATGTAAAAGGAAAGAAAACCACAGTGACAGCAGCGCTACCGTGGGCCTACCTAACCACTTCCCTTGGGGATTACTTGTTCCACGAAGACAGTAAGGCCCACCTGTCAGTCAGATTTGCCCCTGCCGGGGGCAAATTTGCAACCATAATCAATACACCAAAGAAGCCCAAAGAGAACAAAAATATATCAATTGTTGAGTGCTTGCTAGGAACAAGGCATTGTTGTGTTTTCTGTGCATTTACTCATCATCACTGTGATCTGTTAATTCTCATTTCATAGATAGAAAGTCTAGTTCCATTCTGCTTGCCCATGATCACACAGCTTATAAGGGATTCAAACCCAGACTGCACCTTGCCTGTCCAGCAAACAGCGTTCTGAGGAATAAGACAGTTAAAACACTAAAATAAGAAGTAAGATGGGTATTCTTGCTATTTCAGTATTCTGACCACTATTCCATGTGCTTGGAGCATCTGGGACAAATACTCTTCATCAGGGACACTATGAACCCTTTGGGAGGACATAGCTTCATCATGCAGGATTGCTGTGTATCAAAATCAGTTTCCATCTTGTTCTCTGGGTCCCCCTGAAAACACTAACCACCATGTCAGAAAGGAAACACCCTATACATTCCTCAGTCACATTGGCCTTTCCAGAACAGAGACTGACCAAATGTCTTTGTGTAAAGTCCAAATACTATTTCAGGGCTTGCGGGATGTGTCGTCTTGGTGGTCTCCATCACAGATATTACCCTCTGCATTGTGTGGGATCAGTCACAGAGGACACAGATCAAAGTGCATGTGACTGAGCTCCATTCAAACTTCTCTGGCTCTATTTTACAGATAAAATGCCAAGGCAGAGAGGTTCAGAAACTCTCCTGAGAGGATTCAATTAGAGAGCAAGTAGGTTTCATTTCAACTCAAAGTCAGGGCGATTCAAAAGCGTGGGCTCATATTTGAGACATAATTGATTTCACAGAGTTTAGCTCTTTTTCTCCTGGCAGGAATATATCTCAGAGAACTTCTTACACTCCAGGCCTTTGTCCTCTTCATCTGACTAGTGTCAGTTGCTCTTTCCTGCCTAAAGGCCCTACAGGACTTGAATCTTTGATAAATCTGGACTCTACCATAGACCTATGTCGTACTAGGCATTGCTCTCCTGGTTGGTGCTGACACACAGTCTTCCACAAAGTTCTCCCCAAATATAAGATTTAACAAAACCAGTCACCGGAACAGCTACTTACTGATGTGTAACTTTTATTGACCATACCATAAGCGTTCCTGGGAACCACAAATCAACTATTGCCCGCTAAAGTAAAAAGGAAAAGAAAATGTTGAGCTTATGGTGCAAAACATTCCAGAGCCCTATGCAATAGCTCATGTTAAGATATCTAGAGTGGCAAACAGACACTACTACTGGTCTTAGTCTATGTAAATGAAGAGAGATTGCGTGCAGGCTTAAAGCACCCAAGTCAATCAGAATAGACCAGATGCACAGGTTGTGACTACTGACGCTACTGAATACCTCAGTCTAGGTTTTATTTAGAGTCCTGCTGTATTAGACAGAAAAAGGACCCATAGTCAAAGATGACCAAGCTTCTCTATCCCACCCACCCCCAGAACACACATGGATGGGACCTCTTCTAGAAGATAGTGGTACTTATCATATATACCAATGGGGTCTTATGGGATTCCACTGCTCATCATTCCAGTTGAATTGCTTAAACAATACTAGGTAGGTAGAGAATTTAGCAAAAGTACAAGAGACAGGCGGTCAAGTCAGGATGAACAGAAATGTAGTCACCACATATTTTCTATAAAGCTCTTCAGTGAGTCGTAGAATGCACTGGTTCTGATAACTTCTGGTTTCTATTGGGAAATACCTCTATCACAGATCTTTACTATATCAGGAGAAACTACAGGTGAAGATTTTAAACATTTTGTGCAGTACTATTTGACAAATTGGCAGATTATTTTCTCTCCCAGTAATTCTTTTGACAAAACGATTTTGGTTTTGCGTTGTAGTAACAGTTGGAGATGAACTTCTTTTAACAGTTTATGAGTGTGAAATGTAACATGCTTGTGACAAACATTTCAAGTGTCTAGTGTTTTTATTTAACAAGAATAAATGATTAGACAGGCAGTGGTGGTGCACGCCTTTAATCCCAGCACTTGGGAGGCAGAGGCAGGCGGATCTCTGTGAGTTCAAGGCCAGCCTGGTCTACAGAGTGAGTTCCAGGACAGCCAGAGTTACAATAGAGAAACCCTGTCTTGAAACCCTCCCCCCAAAAAAGAATAAATGATTAGAAAAATGTAACCTATTGCCTTTTTACCATATACCACTATTCTTACCTTCATATGAAGTGATTTCTTCTTAACACAAAGCAGATATAAGCAGATATAAGGCTGTGGTAGGTAAATAATTTTGTCTAATGTCATTAATTACTAACAGCTCAATTATACTGTGATGTGCTGTAATTTTCATGAAGCTTAAGAATTCTTATGGATTCCATTATGTATATAACTCATTTAAATTACATTAATGATACAGATTTTTAATGAAGAAGGGAGACTTCTTTTAATCTTCATAAGTAGAGTGAATGATCAAAATATTTATGTGTGTATTACATATTTTGTTTTGTTGACATTCTTAAAATAATTCATTTACTCGGGCAGTACTAGCACCTTTACATGCAAGGAAAAGGGACAAGGTAAGCATGTTTGGATTGGATTGTATGTGAAAAGTATATGATCCTTAGTTCTTCTATTTACTATCCAATGCAATTTAGGAAATATCTTTCAGAAAATGAAATGTTTTCACTTTTGTTTCCTTTGGTGTGGTTTTTTTTATTTTTTTGGTACTTGGTATGAAACCTAAATTCTTGCATATGCTAGGCAAGTACCCAGCCATATATTTATTTGTGTGTGTCCATGCTTGCATACATATGCTTGTGTGTGTGTGTGTGTGTGTGTGGTATGTGTGTGGAGGGGTGTGTGTGTGTGTGTGTGTGTGTGTGTGTTATGAGAGTGCGAGTGTGTGAGAGAATGTCTGTGTATGTCTGTCTTGTATAAGTGTGTGTGTGTGAGTGTGTTGTGTGAGTGTGTCTGAATGTCAGTATGTGTGTGTATGTGAGTATGTGTGTGAGTGTGTCTGTGTTTGCATATGTAAGTATGTGTGTCAGTATGTTTATATGTGAGTGCATGTGTGTCAGTATGTGTGTATGTGAATTTGAGTGTGATATATATATATGTATATGAGTATGTGTCAGTATATGTGTGTGTGTGTGTGTGTGTGTGTGTGTGTGTGTGTGTGATGTCACCTGGTATGTGTGAATGTCAGAGGACAGCATGCAGAAGTCAGTTCTCTCTCTCCACCAAGTAGGCCCTGAGGCTAGAGCTCAGGTTGTCAGACTTGGTGGGAAGTGCCTTTACCACTGAGCCACTTCACCTACCCATGCCCTGGTATTCTGAAGATTAATTGATGGTATCTATAAAATTGTCTTAAGGTTGTAGTGTGCTTTACATACATACCTGAGCCTGATTCTAGAGTTCACACCCAATATTACTTGAGCAAGTAACTTTAACTTTGCATGCCTTGGTTCATTCTCATTCACAGAATTAAAATGTTAGCATTTGAAGAACCTAAAAAAGAATATGTCAAGTGTTTAAAACAACCTATAGCCAGGCGGTGGTGGCACATACCTTTCATCCCAGTGCTCAGGAAGCAAAGGCAGGCAGATCTCTGTGAGATCGAGGCCAGCCTGGTCTACAGAGTGAGTTCCAGGACAGCCAGAGTTAGAAGAGAGAAACCCTGTCTCAAAAAAAAAAAAAGAACAAAAAAATACCTATACCTAGCACTGTATAATTATTTTCCATTATTTAACTGTCCACTGTGGAGTTCAATGTAATAGACATAATACCCCAACACTCCTTTATTAAATAGGTAGTTGACATGCTTTAACATTAAAGTTTCATATCAGGGATGGTTGTGCACACGTGTAATCCCAACACTGAAGAGGGTGGGGCAGGAAGATCAACAGTTCTAACCCAAGGTGGCTGGAGAGATGGCTCGCCTATTAAGAGCACTGGCTGCTCTTGCAGAGTACCTGGGTTCAATTCCCAGCACCCACACAGTGGCTCACAACCACCTGTAACTCCTGTTCCAGTGGATCTGATGCCCTCTTCTGACCTCCACGGGGACCAGGCATACAGGTGGCAAGCAGAAATGCATGAAGGCAAAACACTCATACAATAAATAAAGATATAAATTTAAAAGAAAGGGAATTCTAAACCAATCTGGGCTACATAGCAAGTTCCAGGTCAGCTTGGGATACCTAACAAGATGCCATCTTAAAGCATTTAATAAATAAAATGCACAATATAAAACTGAACTTTTATTAAAGTAGCACAAGGTGGCCTTGTGGGATAAATTATAAATCTCATATGATGTGATTTTTGAACAGCATTGTAGTGAAAATTATTGTCATGTTTCAAGTTATTGTTAAAATTTGTATAGACGGTGATTTAATTCCAACCATGAGGAATCAGTGGAGAACTTAAGGAACCCCAGACATTGTAGCTTTTAGATCCACACAAGACTGAACCTGGAAAGTGAGGAAAAGCCCAGGTAAGGAAATTTACAGAATATAAATGACTTCCAGGTGTATTGCCCCTCAAGCTTCCCCTCCTTCTGGTATGTAAGCTACTGCTCAGGGCTGGCCAGACAGTACGGAAGCCAGCCTTTCAACAGGGAAACCTGACATTTCCAGGGAAAATACAACATCTCCGTTTTCTTTTCACTGTTCAAATGGAACTAGAAAGCTGCAGCCTACACCCGTGCGTTGTGTGCAGGTGTTTGTTACCTGGGGGGTTCTGATTCTCAAAACACAGAGTTCTCTGGGGTGACATTCAGTGAGGAGCTACCTGTCTGCTGCTGTGGGGACAGCTAGTGGGCCTTTGATGGCAGGCCTTTTAAGATGTATCAGCATCGACTTTTATATCCCCTCTAAAACACGACACAATGGAAGGTGCTTCAACAGATGTAGAAAGGCTAAAGCGGAAATAGATAAAGAAAGACTGCCCTTCCCCCGCCCCAATTGAAATTCTAGGTGCAAGGTGCCCTGGGAGCAAGTCCTGGGAGCTGCTGAATGTCAGTGCTCAAGGAAAGAAGCCTTGAGGATGAGTAGGTTACTACATTTACATCTCAAGATCACATACTTATATAGGGGTAGATTCTTACAGTCTGCTCTATAGCGTCAAGGGGCAAGAAGTAGAAAGTATTTCAAGTGGATGTTTCATGGAAACCTGCTAATAAATTTGCTTGTTTTCTTGGGGTTTAGCATGATTGTTCCCAGTCTGATTGTGTGTCTAGGAACAAGCTGCTGTCCCTACAGCTGTGTCAGATCAGTTGATGGTCTTCCCGCTGACCTCCCCTGGCAAACCGCCTTGTGACTTACAGCCACTGACGTGTTCTACAGAAGGAAGTGCACTCTATGTACTTTTAAATTTGGAAAATACAGAAAACTCACTTGGCACAGCATTTTACGATTTAACATTCAGTCGGACTCTCGAGTACCTTATTTTCCCTTCCCATTCTTCCAGAACTACTGCCAATGAACTAAGGGCCTAAGAGGTAGTCAGCAGAGAATAAAGAAGGAAAACAGACACCTTGATAAGCCAGTGACTATATAAGCAGGCCTCAAATCAATGCCTATTGGTTGAAAGTTATAAAAAATACTGATTATATATATGTATTTTCTTTTCTTTTAGGTGGGAAATGAGAAAAGATGAAACACTGGAAGAGAAAGAAAAAATGATGCTGGAACGTTTAAAACAAATCAGCACCATACAGGACTCATCTCCATCGGACAGCACAGAGGAACAATGATCTGAGAAACAGCAACAGCTCTGTTAGGGAAACAGCCTTCTGCAATGGAGTGGGCTTTACCATAGCCAGAAGACACCTCAAGTGAGCCGCGAAGCACGCAGCCAGTGACTGAGTAATCTCTGTGCTGAGTAGGAATACAGCATATGAAGAACAAGAGGCTCCATGCTTTTTCTTTTCAAAATAATTTCAAATGTTACTCTTTCCCCAGTCTTTCTCCTTATATGATAAAACTGCTGCCCTCTCTCGTTCCCTTTGAATTATTTTTTTTTCTTCCTTTCAGTACTGAGGTATCTATGACAACAGGCAAAATGTTTGGAAATATTTTCCCTAGGGATTTTTTTTTTTTATACAGTATTTGGATGTTAAGTTGATTGGAGCCCCCTGGAAGTCATCCGAAAATTGCAATTTAATTTCGTAGCTGTAGTCCGAGTCTGGATCATAATTGCCTTTAATACTCATGACTAGACCACTCCCCCATCCCCATATAACCTCTTCCTCATCCACTTTATCTTAATCATAACCAAAAAAAAAAACAAACAAAAAACCATGCTCCAGGACTGTTAACTCGAGTCACAGTGCTGCTTGTGATGGCTGTTGCTCTCCTCCTATGTCTCTTCCCACTCAAATGCTTCCATATCCTGTACCAAGTGGCTCCAATTCAGGCAACTACTGACATCCTTTTGGCTCAGGCCAAAAAAAAAATGGTAATTTTTCCCAATGAAAAACCATTTTTCTTTCAAAAATTTGTTCAGTTTTTCTCTACCCTTCATTATCTACAATGTCTACTTTTTCTTATTTCCATTATGCATGAATGCGTGCACATGTATAAACACACACACACACACACAGTGGGGGCTGGGCAGAGACAGACAGACAGACAGAGGAATGTGTTCTACTATCCTGTCTGCAAGTACAATTATATGTATCTAGTATGTCCTTCCTATCAGTGCCTAATATTAGATTACGAAGACCTTAGAGGCCTTAAATATAATTTGAGGTTTCCCTTTATAAATATTAATATGTTGCTATAGGATGACTTAGCGTGTGGGCAGTTAAAAAACACAGCTGAAAGAAGATACACAGTTGAGCAAAGAGGCCTTGAAGATATGTGGGAAAGCCTCTTTGTGGACCACAGACCATCTGACATCAAACATCATGTCTTCTGATATCCTCATAAACTTAATAAACATTCTGTGGGCTTTATGAAATACTTGTAGCTACATGATTTCCTAAGGAAAGTGCTCACATATTTTTCAAAGAGCGAGTTCGGGGTGCAAAGAAGGGCACTGTAGAAGTCTCATATTTTCACTTTCAATATAACAAATGGCCATGTATCCAAATCCCTCCCAAATAATACATTTTAAAATTTTAAAAAAAAATAGACCATGGTTTTCAAAGACAGCAACGAGGGCTATATTGTAGGGTTTGGATGGAGGAAATGATATAATTATTTTATAACCTCTGAACTAAAAGGAAATAATTTTTTAAAGAATGTGCTCTAGTTAGCCTAGATCAAGTGTTTTCAAATATGACTCAAGTTATTTTTAGAAACTCTGTGAATCTGACAGCTCTACGAACATTCCATTTACTCTTACTAATAAATAGTAAAAACGAAACTGGGTACAAAGCAACAGTTGCCTGTCCCTCCAGCTGTCTGGCAGGCTTATGCACTTCGTCTACACAACTGCAGCACAGTAGACAGCAACTGAAAAGTCAAAATAAAATAAATTGATTCAACTAAGCCAAATAAAAATGTCATAGCAGTTCCCATCCCAGTTGTCTCTAAGGTGAGGTTCAGAAGCGATTGTTAGTGCATCTGTGCGATCCTGTGGTAATCCCGAGACGGGACTCAGTTTCTTCAGGAAATGTGTGTCTGTCACTTGAAAGGATAAAATGAGATGGAAGAAATAATTGCAGTTGAATTCTCTTCTGTGCTCGATCCCTGAAATGACTACAGTAATACTGTTATATTTATAATTGGGAATGCTAAATTATGTAATTGGTTTGTTGGATAATTTTGACTTTCAGTGTTTTTAAGAACCCGATGAGTAGTATTTTAAAGCAGTTGTTTCTCATATTTAGTTTTGCAATGTGTAAGTTGACAATGGCATTGAAGCTTAACCGTTTGTAAATCCTCACGTGTGTATTACAAAAATAGTGTCTGCTGTGCTCTTTGTAACTGTATTTTATGTAATTATAAAGAGTTTTCTATTTTACTGGTTTAGCAGTTTCTCTATAGAAACAGTACAGATTAGTTTTTTTAATTATAATGTCTATTTCAGATATTGTATATTTGTCACCTCTATAAACATTCTTGTAAGAATTCCGACCAAAGAATAGAAAACATTAGCTGTTTTTCTCTACTAACTTGTGCTCACTCATAGCATACTGTTGTCCAGACATTCCCAGACCAAAGAATGTTGAGGTAGTTTGTCACCAGCTTTCTCATTGATGCTTGGACAATTTTGTAATAGAAAGTGGCTTTTAAAAAGGAAGTAAATCCTGCCATATACATCAATGCTGATGAACTTCACAAGGACAGTGTGCTATAGGAAAAATTCAATAAGCTAAGGACTTTAGAACAAATACCGTGGAGCCCGAAAGATGGCTGAGTGGTTAAGAGCACTTAATGCTCTTACAGAAGACCAGACTTTGTCCCCCAACACCCGTATGACAGATCACAACCTCTGTAACTCCAGTCCTGGGGGGATCTGACACCCTCTTCTGGCCTCCGTGGGTACTGCATGCACATGGTACACATCTGCAACAGGCAAAACAACCATACATGGAAAATATTTTTAATTAAAAACAAATACTGTGTGGTTCTACTTATATGAGTTTTCCAAAATAATCAGATTCATGGAGAATAGTGATTGCTAGGAGCAGGTAGAGGATGACAGCAGTTTGTGTTTAATAAGTAGAAGGTTCCAGATGTGTAAGTAGAAGCAGTACTAGAGACTCGTTTACAACAATGAATATAGTTAATACATCCGAATCTATTAGAACTGGTTAGGACAGCACGTTTTATATTGGATTATTACCACTATTTAAACAGAACCTGCATCCAGAATGTCTGTTGACAGTCCTTAACATGCCACATGAAAGTTCTTGAATTCGAGCAGAAAACTGTAAAAACAGTCTATGCAGCATCATTCCACACAATAAGGGAAAGAAAATACCTTTGAGACATTGTCTGTCACTGTGAAGAGATGCCATGGCCCGGCAATTTATAAAAGAATGCGTTTAATTGGGGGGCTTGCTTACAGTTCCATAGATCAGTACGGAGGGGTTCATGTTGGCAGGCAGGTGGCCATGGGGCTACGGCAACAGCTTGGACTTTACATATTACTGGCAAAATGGAGGCAGAGAACGAGAGATTGGGCCTCACGGGGATCTTTGAAACCTCAAAGCCCATCCCCGGCGACACACCAACAAGTTCACATCTACTAATCCTTCCCAAACAGTCCACCAGCGAGGCACCAAGCATTCAAACGTATGAGCCACCATTCTCACCGAACCTTCACAGGCACCGAGGGTAAAACAGCAAACTTGTTTCAAGGATCCAAAGAGCCTGAAACAATACTCTTGAGTCTCCTCTGATCAAAAACATTACAATGAAGCTGGGTGTGGTGTTATACATCTATAATCCCAACATTCCATTCGCTAAAGCCTAAAAACTGGGAGTTCAAGGATAGTGTGGGGGACACATAATAAAATCTTTCTCTTAAAAAAAGAAAAAAAAGAAAAAAGAAAAGCACCAGAGCCAGGGAAGAGTGTGTGCATTCCTGACAAACTTGACAATTTGAGTTTGATCCCCAGACCCTATATGGAAGAAGTAGAAAACTCCTGTAAGTTGTCCTCTGACCTCCTCCTGCCCACCATAAAACACAGACACCATACATAAACACTTACAAATAAATGAATGTTTAAAAAAAGATTAAAACAAACATAAATATTGTAATAAACAACAATTATTTTTCAGGAACAAAAATCTGCATTAGCTGCTTCATGCTGCATATGAATAACGAGAATTCAGCAAATGAAAACAACACATCTATTATGTCAAAATCACTGCAGGTCAACTGTCTGAGCACTTAGCCGGGCTGTTTGCTGTGGCGTTAGAAGGCTGGAATGAAGGTTCACCAGGAGCTGAAATGGGGAAGAAACTGCTTCCAAGGTCGTGTGGTTGTTGGCGATACCCACGTTGCAGGCTGCTAGACAGATGGCCTCATTTCTTGCCAGCTACTGGTCAAAGGCTGCTGTCGGTTTCTTGCCATTTGAGTCTTCCCCAAATGGTCTCTTGCTTCTTCAGATTCCACAGAGAAGAAAGGTGTTTTTTTGTTTTGGTTTGGTTTGGTTTTTTTTGGAAAGACCAACATTATAGTCTTTTCTAACATAACAATGTAAATCCATTTCTTTATATTACATTTATTTATTCATTTACTGTGTGCACACATGCTGGGCATGTGCATGTGGTGGTGCATGTGTAGAGGTCAGAGGACAACATATGGGAGTCTACTCTCTCCTTCTACCTTGTGAGTCTCAGGGATTGAACTCAGGTCATCAGGCTTGGCAGCAAACACCTTTACCCACTGAGCCATCTCATTGTCCCAATAATGTCTAGTTAGTCACATATACTCTCTCATCTTTAGAAAATTCTAATGGTCAAAATCAATACTCATCCCACCCGTGCTCGGGGTGGGGGTGGGGGGAAGCATCCGACAGGGTTTAAATGTGAGGATGGTGGGAACCACTCCAGAGTGTCTGCCCCGAGTGGGAATTTGGGCGCTGAATTGTTCTGTGTGGGGAAAATAGAAGAGCTGGCTTGTGAAGAAGAGACAAGAGTCAGTATTGTTGCCATTTATCAAGCAGTTGTAAGCCAAACTCCATGCCAGACTTCCCATCAATAGGCTCTATATGTATTCTTCTATAACCTCTCTTCATCCTTATTGTGATTGTTACTGGGATTCCTATTTGAGGCAATAATTCAGAAGGCTTCAAAAACTAATTCTAATTTTAAAAAAGTACACAGCAAAGGCTAGACTTCCAATCACCAACTCTACTTCAACCACATGATGCTAAAAGACAAAATATAACAAATAATTTTTTAAAGAGCGCAAAAAGGCAAAGCTGGAATTGCAAATTATTCATTAATAAATAGAAAAAGAAACCCAACATTTCCAAAACTACACCTCTGGTATTCAACATGCTCCTTTGACCCAAAGCTCCAGGGGGGGGAGGAAAGTCACCTAAAGGCTCTGGAAGTTGTCTTAAGGGCAAACAGCAAATGATTCAACATATATACAAGAAAAGCTGCGAGCCGAGACCTCAGCCAATCACACGGGGGTCTCTCCACCACAGCTCCGGAGGAGGACTTGCTGCATAGAAGCAACAGGACTTCAGCGTTTCTCACCGTGCCCCAGACTGCCCTCTGCTAAGTCCCAGCCCTCAAACAGTGATTCTGGAGATGGGGATTCCATTCTTTGGCCTGGCAATGGAATCTCTGGGGTGGAATGTACTGAGAATTGTGGTTTCTTATTACCTTGCCTTAGTTCAAGAGCCTTGTCGGGAAAGGTAATTTTCTGGTGAAGCCAAGTTTACTAATTTTCTATTATATGTTCCATACAATTTAGTATCCTAAGAAACTTTTTCCTACCCAAGGATACATCACTGTACTCTTCTGGTCTTGAGCTATCCTGAAGTGTTCAATGTAACATAAGTAGTGAAGTTCTTTTCTTTATTCTGCAAGGATGCAGGTTCTCTGTTTTGTCAGCCATACTTTCTCATATTTCTCATATTTGCATTCATTTCTTGTTACTGTTTGATGAAGCAACGATGGTTTGCTACTAATAAGTTACATTTCTTTCTTAGTATGGGCTGGGAAGATGACTCAGTGGGTATAGGCATCCGCGAGAGATATAAATGCATACTTATTAGTTCCAAGTTCTCATTCTCTACCGTATGCAGTCTAGAATGTCCTACCCAAGGAATGGTCCCACGCATAATTAAAATGGGTCATCCCATCAATTAACTTAATCAAGACAGTCACCCACAGACAAGTACAGAGAATTACTTTCAAATAATTCTACTTCCTGTCAAGTTAACAACTGACACTAATCATCACACTTACAATAGTCATGTCGCTCTTGCACCAGTGAGCATGCCTTACCTTGCAGGTCAGAAGCACAGGATGCAAGGTTCACAGCTATGTGAGACTGCTAACTAGTTTCCTCCCCCAGGATCCTGCATGGCACTTTCTTGGACTATGAAGCTAACCAGAAAGGGGAGAGCTGCCATTTCAATTCCAGTTCGATTCCTCCCTGTCTTGCAGCCAAAGTTTATGGTGCTTTCAGAAGCAGAGGCTTTTAATTTTGTAGATATTTATTTTAGTCTTAGTCATGTATATGTTTGGCCACTTGCATGTGAGTTCAGGGGCCAGTGGAAGAAGTCAGGGGTATCGAATCCCCCTGGAACTGGAGTGACAAGTGGTTGTGAGCTTCCAAATGCGGAAGCTGAACTTGAGTTCCCTGTAAAAGTAGTTGATGCTCTTAAACACCATCTCTCCAGTCTTACAAGTTCTGAACACTTAGTTGTGCTGGGTAACCAGGACTAGTGGCAATAAGATATACTATTCAGGGAGCCTGGGGAAATCTCACTAACGACAGTTCACAGGGAAGTACCCTAATGTCACAATTCTTTTTTTAATATTTAATTTTAATTACATGTGTATCTCCCACACCTCGTGTGTGTGTGTGTGTGTGTGTGTGTGTGTGTGTGTGTGTGTGTGTGTGTGTGTGTGTACCTGTGCACATACAGTTGAATGAAGTGCACAGGAAGGACAAGAAAGAAGGTTGGCTCCCCTGAAGCTGGAGTTACAGGTAGTTGCAAACCACCTGACATCAGTGTTGGGAACCAAACCCGGATCTTCTGCAAGAGCAGTCTGCAACCTTAACTGCCAAATCTTCTTTTCAGTCCCCCAGGGAAAGTTTTAAATGGCATTTTCCCTCTTCCTTCTGTTTGGGATATGAATTCTAACTGAAGCCACATGCATGATTGAAATGTGCCAGACATAGATAGCATATACTGAGCTTGACAATACAAAAACTTGAAATTTGGGTTGTTGGTGACTGTGGAGTCATAGAATCAGGCCCGAGTTGACTACATGTATGAGAAATGAAACTTCTGTCTTGTTCAAACCAAGCTTATTTGGAGTATTCTATCACAAAGCCAAATCTCAACAGTTTAATAAGTGTAAGAAAAATTGATATTACGGAGCGGAGTCAGAGGTCATGTGGTGCCACGGAAAATGGACAAAATTGGGAAGCAAGTGCAATCCACTTTACCAAGAACAGAAGTCTCAGTTTGAGGACTATGGGGGATAAACACTGACCCATCTGTTTTCAGTTTCCTAAAGGGAACTGTAACTACTACAAAGCCCAAGTCTGTGTCTCATAGCCCCATGTATGGTGAGCAGTGCTCCTTCCCAGAGTCTGTAACACTGGAGCAGAACAACTGGGTACGCCATCAGGGACCCCAGTGTATGGGGAACAGAGAGAAAGGATACACCACAGCAAGTGTCTGTTACAAAGCTGGGGATAAGACTGGCCAGCTGAAATTGGAAGAGATGAGAGTGAAGTTCACTTACCTGATTCCCTACCCAGCTTTACAAATTTAACATTGTATCACCTCAGGGTGGATGGCAATGGTAGGCATTTGTATGAGGGGAGCTATCAGACACTTCTAAACTCCAATCCATAGCTCCCCTCTTCCTCTGGTCTGCCATGGAGTCCTCACCAGAGTAGGTATCCTGCTGTTTCAATTTTCAGCCTCCCAAACAGGGTTAGAAAGAGGTGTATTTTTTTTTTTATATAAAGCTAAGCAGCCTCAGGCAGTTCTTTCTAATGACGAAATATGGATTAAAATAAGAAAAAAACATAGAACATTCCAAGATAGGCTTTTTGGCAACAAGTTTCCCCAATTTTTGTCTGAGAATATGTTTATTTTCCACTTTTGAAGGATAATGTAACTAGATGCACAATTAATGGATTTTTCTTTTGAGCACGGCTGTTCAATTCCTTCTCCTTTCTCCTGTAGTTAGTGGTCATTTTACTGATGCACAGAATTTGATGACGGAATACACCATTGCTATTACTATTTTGACTAGACAGTCATAGAATATCTGCTACGCCATCTAAGACTGTGAAGAAAAAAAACTTTATTTTACTGTCATTTATTCCTTCTCTAAGGCTGTCTCTTTCCTGCTAGCCTGAGCTAGCCTGTTATATAAAATGTCTATATCACTGAAGATTTTTTTTTCAACATTTCTTCCAAGACAAGAACCTCAGAGGCAAACGTCACCAACAGAATAAAAGAGATGGAAGAGAGATTCTTAGGCATTGAAGACAAGATGGAAGAAATGGATAGCTTGGCCAAAGAAAATGTTAAACCTAAAAAAAAAATTCAAACACAAAACATCTAGAAAATTTGGGACACTATGAAAAGTCAAAATCTACAAATAATAAGAATACAGGAAAGAGAAGAAACCCAAGTCAAAGACGCAGAAAATGCTTTCAACAAAATCATAAATGAAATTTTTCCTAACCTAAAGAAAGTGCCTGTCGTGGTACAAGAAGCATGCAGAACACCAAATAGACTGGACCAGAAAAGAAATTCCCATGACACATAATAATTACAACACTAACCATACATTCAAAGAATAGTAAAAGCTGCAATGGAAATGGGCAGTAGAGGCACAGTCCTTTAGTTCCAGCACTCAGGATCCACTCAGGTGAATCTCTGTGAGTTCGAGGCCAGCCTGGTCTAAAGAGTGAGTTCCAGGACAGCTAGAGTTACAACAGAGAAACTCTGTCTCGAAAAACAAAAAACAAACAAACAAAAAGCTGTAACAGAAATGACCAAATATAAAGTCAGATCTATTAGAAAAACATATGACTTTTCAATGAAGATTCTAAAAGCCAAAAGGGTCTGGATGCATGTTATACAAAGTCCTAGGAGTCACAGACACCAGCCCAGACTACTATACCCAGAAACACTTTCAATCTTGGAAGATGGAGACAGAAAGGCATTCCACAATAAAACCCAATATAAGCAGTATCCACCTACAAAGCCAGACCCCACAGAAGTTGGTAGAAGGAAAACTTCAGACTGAAGAGGTTAACCACACCCAAGAAAACACAGAAATATATTTATTGGTGAGAGTATATTCAAATTCAAAAGATGGGGCAAAACCCACGCAACAGCAATAAGCTGGGACTCAACAAGCATTGCCCATTGATAACTCTCAACACCAATGGTCTCAATTCCCCAATAAAAAGACACAGACTGACAGACTGGATTCTGTGATGGTTTGAATGAAAATGTCCCCCATCGGCTCATAAGGAGTACCACTATTAGGATATGTGACCTTCTTGAAGGAAGTCTGTCCCTGGAAATGGGCTCTGATGCTTCTGCTCTAACTAGAATTAGTGGTGCACACTCTCGTGCTGGTGTCTGTCAATCCAGATATAGAACTTCCAGCTCCTCTAGCACCACATCTGCCTGAATGTCACAGCGCTTCCTGCCATGATGGTAATGGACTAAAATCTCTGAACAGTAAGCCAGCCACAATGAAACATTTTCTTTTATAAGAGTCGCTGTTGTCTTGGTGTCTTTCCACAGCAATAAAACCCTAAGATAGATTCAAAAACAAGATCCATCCTTCTGCTGCATTGAAGAAATATGCTTTACCATCAAAGATAGCCATCACCTCAGGGTAAAAGTATGGAAAAAGATATCCCAAGAAAATGGACTCAAGAAGCAAGCCGGTATAGCCATTTTTAATATCTGACAAAATAGACTTCAAAGCAAAACTAATCAAAAGACATAGGGAAGAACACTACACACTCATCAAAGAAAAAATGGGCCATGATGATACTGCAATTCAAAACATCTATGCTCCAAATACAAGGGCACCCAAGTTCACAAAAGAAACACTACTACAGCTAAAATCACATATTGACCTCCCACCAGCGGTAGTGGGTGACTTCAATACCAAACTCCCACCAATAAACAGGTCATACAGACAAAAACCAAACAGAGAAATGCTGGAATCAAATGACAGCATCAGTTGTCACCTCTCTAGAGGCGGTGGTACATAGGAGAATAGAGCTGATAAATGAGATAGACTAAAGACTTGTGCAATAGCCAGCTTCACTCAAAGCATCAGAGGCTTAAGGAAAGCACTCAAAGCTCTCATGAGCTCAAGCTGTACCCAACCACAAGGGCAAGCCACAAAAGCATGTGTTTTTTCCATAAAGGCATATAATGGTTAATGTAAACATTTAACTGAACAACACTAGCAAGCAACAATGAGCAATCCGAAGCAAACACATTCCCATCCACTGTAAGAGCACCTCCGAGTCCTGAAGAGACTGAGATCACAAAACTTTAGGCCTTCCCACCCCCACCCCCACCCCCAGAGTTCTCCCACAAGCACTCAGAGTTCTCCTCACACAACTCCATTCTTTGAGCATGTACTGACAACAAGACAAATGGACCTAGTAGGTATTTACAGAACGTTTCATCAAACCCAAAAGAATATATAGTCTTCTTAGCAGCTCATGAAATTTTCTTCAAAATTGACCACATACTTGGACCCAAAGCAAGTCTCAACAGATTTTTTAAAAAAGAAAAAATGAAATAGCATCTTGCAACCTATCTGAGCACCGTGGATGAAAGCTAGATACCAACATCAGAAACAGCAGAAAGCTTACAAACTCATGGAAATTGAACATACCCATACTTATGAGACACTATAAAGGATGCTCTAAGAAAGAACTTCACAGAACTAAGTGCTACATTAAAAAAAGAAGAAGAAGAGGAAAGGAAGAAAGATATTGTAGTACTAATTTAATGGCACACTTGAAAGCTCTAAAACAAAAAGAGAGAACGAGAGCGAGAAAGAGAGAGAGAGAAGGAAGTAGCACCCAAAAGGAATAGACAGTAAGAAATAATTAACTCAGGGCTGAAGTCAATAAAATGGGAAAAACAATGCAAAGGATCAATGAAACAAAGAGTTGGTTCTTAGAGAAAAATCAATAAGATTGACAATCCCTTAGCAAATTTAACTAAAAGGTGGAAAGAAGATGCCAATTAACAAACCTAGAGATGAGAAGGGGGACATAACAACAAACACAGAGGAAATACGGAGAACTGTAAGAACATGTTTAAAAACCTGTACTCTACCAAATTGGAAAATCTAAAAGAAACTGATGATTTTCTCAGTAGGTCCAACTTACCAAAGTTAAATCAAGATCAGATAAACAATGTAAACATATCTGTAAGCCACAGAAAATGGAAACAGTAATTAAAAGTCTACCAACCAAAAATAGCTCAGGGAAATCTACCACACTTTCCAAGCAGAACTAATACCAATACTTCTCAAATTATTCCACAAAATAGAAACAGAAGAACATTGCCAAATTATTTTTGTGAGTCCACATATACTCTGATACTTAAAACCTCATAAAGACCCAACAAAGAAAGAGAATTACAGACCCATTTCCCTTATAAACATAGGCGCAAAAATACTCAATAAAATACTTGCAAATGGAATCCAAGAAAAAATCAAAAATCTCATCCATCATGATCATGTAGTTTTCTTCCTAGAGATGCAGAGATGCAGAGATGCAGGGATATATGTAAATCAAATAAACATAATTCACCACATAAACAGACTGAAAGACAAAAACCACAGTATCATCTCATTAGATGCAGAAAAGGCCCTCAACAAAATCCAACACCATCTCATGATAAATCCTGTTAAGACTAGGGATACAAAGGACATAGTTCAAAATAATAAAGTTGGTTTACAACAAGCGCACAGCCAACATCCACTAAAATGGAAACTCTAAGCATTTCCACTAAAATTGGGAACAAGAGAGGACTGTTTATTCTTTTCAGACATACTCTATGTAGTACTTAAAAGTCTTAGCTAGAACAATGACAAAACTGAAGGAGATCATACAAATGAGCATACAAATAGGAAGGGAAGAAGTCAAAATATCCTTATCTGCACATGATATGACTATATAGGTAAGTGATCCTAAAAGTTTTATCAAGAAACTCCACAGTTGATAAACATTTTCAACAAAATAGCAATACACAAAATTAACACTCCCAAATCAGTAGCATTCTTATATACAAATAACAAAAGGACTGAGAAAGAAATAATGAAATAGCACCTTTCACAATAACCTCAGAAAACATTATCTTGGGGTTACTCTAACGAAGCGAGTGAAAGTCTTTTATGATGAAACATTAAGAGATTGAAGAAAATAACAGAAGACGGAAAGCTCTTCCATATATATGGATTGATAGGATTAATATAGTAAAAAATGGCCATCCTTCCAAAGGCAATTTAAAGAATCCATCTAATCCTCGTTAAAATTCTATCACAATTCTTCACAAAACTTGAAAGGACAACTTTTCAGCTTCATATGGAAACACAAATAACCCAGGATAGAAAAACAATCCTGAACAATAAAAGAAGTACCAGAGGGGTCACCAATGCCTATTCTGGGGACCAAAAACAGCCCAAGATAAATTTGGCTCCCCACTCCTGGTGGTTTGAATGAAAATGGCCTTTATAGGACCAACCACAGGGAGTGGCAAAATTAGGAGGTGTGGCCTTTGGGAGTAGGTGTGGCATTAAGGAGGAAGCATGTCACTGCAGGGTGGGTTGTGAGGTTTCAGAAGCTCAAACCAAGCCCATTGTCACTCTCTCTTCCTGCTGCCTGCCGAGTCATTTACCGAGAGGTAAAACTCTCAGCTACCTCTCCAGCACCTGCATGCCACCATGCTTCCCATTGCGATGATAGGGGACTAAACCTCTGAACTGTAAGCCTGCCCCAATTAAATATTTTCCTTTCTAAGAGTTGCCATGGCCATGGTGTCTTCCACAGCAATAAAACCCTGTTGGTACCAGGGACTGGGGTATTGCTGTGATCGTCCTGACCATGCTTTCATTTCCAGGAATGTGGACTTTGGGATTTTGGATTAAAAAAGCAGCTGAATGCTTTTAAGAGGCAATAATGGGCCATACTAATAGGAGAATGGAAGACAGCAGTACTGAGGGTGATTTGCATGGTGGGGGCCCAGCTCAAGGGGTATCAGTGGAGAAGAATGTTAGTATGTGGCCTAGAAATCATTCTTGTGATATTTTGGCAAAGAATCTGGCTGCTGTCTACCCTTGTCCAAAAAAAATCTGCCAGAGACTAAATTAAAGACTTATAAATTAACAGCTATGGTAGTGGACATTTCAAAACAACCTAGTATTAACTGTCTTGCTTGGTTATTAGCAGCCAGTATTATGCAGATGTATAATTAAAAGGAGTGAGCTGAGTAAGGAAAGATACAAAATGTGCGGTTTGAAGAGAAAAGGAGCATCAGGAAAAAGTTTAAAGAAAAACCTGATGCTAAATGGCATAAAAAGTGCAGTGACCTCAGGGCAAAACCCCACCCACTAAGCTTCCAACTAGTGAAAACAAATAAGAAAAGTTTAGAGCAGGGTGTGGTGGCACATGCCTTTAACCTCACCACTCAGTTGGCGGAGGCAGGCAGATTCAGAGTTCAAGCCTAGCCTGTTCTACAGAGTGAGTTCCCAGGACATCTAAGCTTAAGCAATGAAGGAAACCATAAAAAAGAGAAAGCTTGTGAAAATGTAATTGAATAAGGCTGCCATGTTCCAGTCCCAGCAAGCAGCAGAATTTGGCAGCATCATTCTGGCTTTAGAGTCAAGGATATAAGAAAGAAGTTCTGGAATCTTCACAGCTAAGGAAAGTCTAGGCATGTGTCAGGGGTATCCCTTCATGGAGGCCCAGAGAAGTCATTTTGAGAAGCTCTGAAGGTGAAGCCTGGATTGCCTTGGAGACCCCAAGATGTTGGAGATGCCAGAGTCATGGGATACCTGCCAAGAAAAGCTGCTAACCTGAAATGGAACCAGTCCAAGAGAAAGAAGTGGGTTGCAGTCAACAGAACTGGAAGGAGTTAAAGATCTGAAGAGCATTTTGACGTCAGACACAGAGATGCAGAATTTGGAGTTTGCCTTGCTGGTTTTTCATCTTGCTTTGGTCCAGTATTTCCTCACTATGGTCCCTTTCCTCCCTTTTGGAACAACAATGTGTATCTCGTGCCACTGTAGGTTGGAAGTATGTGACCTGCTTTTTCATTTTGATTTTACATGGATCACAGTTGAGAGATTACATGAGACTCAGAAGAGACGTTGAACATTGGGCTTTTAAACAGTGCTGATACTATGGGGACTTCAGAAGTTGGACTAAGTTTGCATTATGATATGACCTCAAACCTATGGGGTCGAGGGACTGGAACATGGTGGTTTGAATGAAAATGGCCCCGTGGTTCATACATTTAAATGCTTAAAGAGTGCCACTATTTGAAAGGATTAGGAGGTGTGGCCTTGTTGGAGAAGGTGTGTCACTAGGTAGTGGATTTTGAGGTTTCAAATGCTCAAGCCAGGACCAGTGTCACTCACACTTCCTGCTGCCCACGGATCCAGATGCAGAAATCTCAGCTACTTCTCCAGCACCATGTCTGCCTGCATGCCACCATGCTTCCCACCATGATGACAATGAACTAAATCTCTGAACTGTAAGCAAGCTCCAATAAAATGTTTTTAAGAGTTGCTGAGGTCATTGTATCTCTTCCCAGCAATAAAACCCTAAGACACCACCTATAACAGTTTGGCTCTCCATAGCAGGCAATCAGCCTTGTAGACATTGAATGTTGACTTTTTTTCCTGGGGACTCAGGGCCATCATTCACCATTCCATGCTTCACATGGCCAATGTGCTTTATATCGCATAGTAGAGCTCATTCCTAGGATCAGATACAGATAAAGCTGAAGAGGCAAAAGGGAAGTTCAGAAAAAAGAACTAGTTGGTAAATCTATTAAGTAAGAAATTCTTGAGTTTTATTAGAATTATTGGTCATCGTGACTCAGATCTGATTTTTTTTTCCTTTTCTTTCTGCCCTCTGTCTCTGATATAACAAGTAATTGTGACTTATGAGATGAGCACTATACCTAAAGTTGAAAGAATATGGCCTAAAACCTTGGTTCCTGCAAAAATCTAAGGAATTTATCCATCCAAAAATCCTTACCTCATGTGCAAAGTCTATGTTGCAGTATGAGGAACATGTGTTCCAGGGATCAGGACTATGTCTTTGAGAGCCATTATCCAGCTGCCAACAGATGTGACTATAATGTGTGCTCCTGTAAGCACTAATCTAACTGGTAGGGAAAGAGAAAGACATCCACAGATGTGTGAAAATAGCTGCCACACACAAAGAGACAAAGAACAAGGAAGGGAAACTTTTAATTTTGTCTGAAGAAATTAGGGGTGGCATTAAAAAAGAAGAAAAAATGGTTTAGATGAGAAGACAGGCACATTTCAAGCAGAACAGCAAAGGCAGAGAAGTCCAAGTAGCTGCTGGATTTAGGAGAGCTTAGTAATGCCGTGAGTACTTACCGGAGTACCCTCGGCTATGTTGTGAATGATGCTTAATGAAGAACCAAGTGTTGGGACATTAACAGGGAGGAACTCTTGCTTTCTGAACTGAGGAATGCATGATTAGGATATATGTCGAGGCAGCAGATGCTGACGGTCAAATGTAGATGAGGAAGAATGCGAAAACTGAAGCTTAGGGAAGATATTCCGAGAATGAAATATTAGATTTGCGAGATTCAGTACACCTGTGTAGACTTTGTAAGAGAATCAATTTCTGTGTGATGTTTAATAGTTAGTTTTGAGAGGGGCATTATAAGCCATTAAAAAAAAAAAAAGCTGAACGGGCCCAGGAAAACCCAAATTCTGTACATGTAGTTTGTTGACTCTTAAAATAGAGTTAATTGCTTCAAATATACATACATACATATATATATATATATATATATATATATATATATATACACACATATATATATATATACACACATATATATATACACACACACATACACCCACACATACATACACATATATACTGGTATATATGTATATGTATGTATATATGTATAATAAATATATATATATTTATATATGTGTGTTGGACCCCCAAAGGCCCAAATTGGGACGCCGCACCCCCACAGAGACTCACAGGCGGGATATCAATGCAAATAGCAAGAGGATTTATTCCAGTGCACTGGGACCGTTCTAACACGCAGGATAGAAGCAGCCCCCAGGAGCAAAAAGCAAGCCTTTTTATTTACAGTCCAAACGGTTGCTAGGCACAAACCAAGTTGGTACAAGTTGATTGGTCCCAGAACTGTTCTTTATTCTGATAGGTCGGGGCCAGTTAACCTTTAAACTGATTGGTGTTAGCATATAGCAAGGTCGCAGGCTCCTAAAAAGAATACAAGCTCAAGATTCCAGTCAACTGGGTGGAGGGAACTCTTTAGCCCAAGGCGGTGGGCCGCCTACTGCGGAGAGGGGAGCTCTCTAGCCCAAGGCCATCTTGTCTGTCTTAGAAAATGTTTTCTTACAGAAGTTGTTTTTAAGCTTCTGCCTGCAACTTGGGCCTAGTGTCAAGGGTCTCAAACCCCTAGTGTCAAGGGTCTCAAACCTCACATGGGTATATATATATATATGTATGCGTGTGTATGTGTGTGTGTGTGTAACCTAAAGAATTAAAGGGAGCAGATAAGGGAAACTAACAAAAAGTTAGAGATACAATTTAGATTGACGGGGTCTTGGTGAGCAAACAGTCATCACAAAACATGATTAATGTGAGGATATAATACCACCCTCATTCGAGCCTTAACTAAAACCAAGATTAGCATTATTGATATTATCTAGGAGTATTCAAAAAATTGCAAACATCTTGCCTAGATACAAAAGGGTGAAAGGAATGTAAACCGTGAGAGTCAGGATCCTTACGGAGGAGTTTGGAGTTTCCTTACTTAGTCATTGAGACAAGCGTCACCCATAGTTTCTGAAATCCACACGCACGCCTTTTCAGATGAAGCTGGTAAAAGACTGAATCGAGACAGAAATCTAAGACAGAAACACCTGACTGAAAGGCATTTGGGGTGTTTTTGTTTTTTCATTTTCAATTGATGAAATCACCTGGTTTTAACTTTTATTCCTCTTTTTTTTTTTTCTCTCTCTTTTCTTTTTTCCTGGGAGTTCATTGTGAAAAGACTGTAACCAATTCTGTATTTTCAGTGATCATGTTCAAAAGTCCCTTATAGGGAAAAGACAAAATGGCTCAGCAGGGAAAGTACACCGGCTACTCCAAGCCTGATGGCCCGGAAGGAGAGAATGGATTTCTGCGAGTCATCCTCTGTCAGCCACGTGAGCACCGGCACATGCGCACACGCGCATACATGTAAATGAATAAACGGAAAAGTTTCTGGAAGAGTGTGTGCCTCTGTTTAGTAGACATGACTCACTAATATTTTCATAGGATACCCAGTACTTATCTTACAATAAAGTAACAGATGTTTCTTAAAAGGGGGTAAATATTAGATTTGAAGAACTAATGGGGGTACCTCAAGTCTCCACAGGCCTTGCAGCGGAAGGTTTCATGAGGCTGAGCCTCCTGTGTCTGAACCTGCCTACAGGTTCCAGCATGGCGACCTTGTATGGTAAAGAAAATCCCTACTGGAGCCTGGAGCCCCATGAAAACGCACTACCACAATGAAGGTCTCCAGTGTCACCCTGTGACCTACACACCTACACACGCTGCTGAAGGAGGCTACAAAAGATGTCTTATGGCTGTCATCAGGTCCTCTGACCCCCTAAAGATGAGACAAACATGGGTCCTACATTAATAGTTGCTCTATTTTATCCTCTTTTTTTTTTTATCTCCCTGAGAGAAAAGCCCCAAAGCATAAAGCACCATAAACCAGGACCTCAGGTATAAAATTTTTTAAAGACCCAAACCAGGAAGCTCATAGCCAATCTATCCACTGAGACACAACCTACCTACCTTCTAGGAAGATTTCTGTAAAATATTCCATCCAGAGGCTATGGGAGGATGGTTCACTGTTTCCTGGGCAGGAGCACACCCTGGGGCTGTGGGTCCACTGGTAAAGAGAAGGGGCTCCAATCTAACCAGTAAGGTACCTACTATGCTCACACCCTCCATCCCCAGCTGCCAGAAGCCAGGTGAATATCATTGGGCTCCGTGAGGTTGTGAAGCCATGTTCTCCTAAGGGCATGCTGATCTTCTCATAGTCCTAGAAAGGAAACCATTTACCAACTACCTGTGGTCATGGGCTATGCAATCCCTTATCCATAAGGTTAGGGCCTGGCAGGAAGCCAGGAAAAGAAAGCCAGAGAAGGGGAGGGAGAGAGAAAGAGAAAGAGAGAGAAAAAAAAACCTGGGGAGTCAGATTATACCTAAATGGTCCAGCTCCAGGCAGCTCAATCACTATCTAAAAGAAAACTGAACCTAGAGTCATCTGACCCATCAGCCCAAACCAACCCATTTTGGTACCCCTGAAATATGAGCCCTCTAAAGTGGCAAGTCTCAAAACCCGAAGTCTCCCAAGATTTCCTGTAGTAACCTCAAAAATAAAGGTCTAAGAGGCAGCAGAAGACAGCCACTCAGTATCCGGAAGGCTAGAAAGAGTGTATCAATTCCTTAGATGTTCCCAGTCAGACATAGGTCAGAACTGCAGGCTGTGCCTGAATCTCAAGCTCCCATGTTGGGATTGGAACAATCTAAGCAAACAACAGTCTCTGCTTCCAACACTAACAGCTGTAAATGGGACCAACCTAAGCCCACCCTGGGAGGCCTCTAAGGGAAGGGTACCTGTTTAATGTCACCAAGAAATATTCTGAAGAGTCCCCCTATAACCATACACAGTAGGTTTATTCCAGAAATGGCAGTTAAATCTATTTCCAGGCCCTGAAGACTACCTGGCTTGCCTGCATTAATGGCTTCACCAAGCATGCATCTTCTGAACTGTTTGCACTGGAGGAGAGCCCACTCTTTGGCATTGCCGTGCGTATTTTAACACAGGTGTCCATCTGTAATGGAGAAGAGGGCAGGGCTCACCTAAATCTAGATTCTGGACTTCTCTATGCACTGTGAGTCATCCCCATTCTCATCCCCCTGTTGGTGGGGACCGGCATCATTGGCTCCGCTACAGTTAGAACTGCAGCTCTAGTTATGGGGGATAAAACTTTAAGGAACCTGGTTCCCAATAGGAAAAGACCTGGGCCATCTAGAAAGTTCTGCTTGCTGTCCAGAAGGCCAAGTATATGCCTTAGCTGAGGTTATTCTTCAGAATCAGAGAATTGGATCCCTTCTTTGTGAGACAAGGAGGTCCCTGTATGACACAGAGGAAGTTGTTGCTTCTATGCTTATCAGTCAGGGATAATTAGAAAAGATTTAGCCACAGACAGAAATAACCTTCAGGAAAAGAGAAAAGCGATATCAAGAATATAGCAACTGGTATCAATCTTCTTTCTTCTGGTCCACCCTGGTTAACTACTCTATTTATGGCCATGGCTGGGCCATTAATTCTTTTATTCCTAGCTCTCACTATAAGACCCTGTTTGTTTAACTGCCTACTTAGCTATGTAAAACAGAGAATAATTTCTGTTAAACTATTAATTTAATTGTATTGTCTAATGAGACAATACAATCCCCTGACCCCAGATGAGTCCATAATTTGACTCATGTCCATAGAACCAGTGTGGAATGTAACAGGACTCCAGACCTTAATAGGACTCCCAGAACTTAGTAGGACTTCCAGACCTTAGCACAGGATGGAAGTACCATTCAGGCCTTGGAACTCATTGCATAGGCAGTAACACCTGCCAAAACAAGAACAGAGAGTTAATCCATCAAAGTTAATAGTTCTGGGAAAGTCCATAAATATACTAACCTTACTTTTTGGCTTTCGTAGTTCTACTTCTGGCTAACTGTTCTTGATAACTGAGGTATGTCAACCCAGGATGTGGCTAAAAGTCCACCCTGAGAAAGCACAGGATTGCACTGGGGTCCCAAACACCCAGTGTAGTTGCCAGCCAGCTAATAAACACTTCCTATTTGCTAGAACCATATCTGTGTGATCTTCTCCAGCTGATACCTCACAACATCACATGGGGAAGTGCAGAGGGAACCAGCCTTTTCTGGTTCACAGGACTCCACCCAGGAGGGGAATACGGGCAGAAAGGAAATTTATGGCAAATGAATGAGATAGTTCGTTCTTCATGGCAAACGAACATAACAGTTCAGCCTTCTGTGGGACCCAGACATGGCACACTTCTGTGCTTTAAGAAACACAGAAGCATTTAGAAACATTTAGAAACACAGAAGCATTTTTAACAAGAAAATTTAACAATGTACATGTTAAGGGGGGAAAGGGGTAGGATTAAAAATGAAGCACACTACTAGAATGGAGCCAGGCTGAGAGGGGGTGGCAGTTGCTGCTCGCTGAGAACTTTAAGGGCCAGCCATCTCAACAGGGGCCTTTCTGCTATGCAGGCTCCTGGCAGCCTGCAAATCTGCAAAACCTGAGGTGATTACAAAGAGCATTTGCAAAGAACATCTGAGACAATGAGCTGCCAATGGCTGCAGACTCTTGTTGGCTGTTTATGCTGTGTTCAGCAACTGATACATGTGTGTTACTCAGGGTCAGAGGCAAGGAAGAGTACATAACTTAAGACTATAGCTATAATGACTATACATAAGCTTAGGTTGTAAAAGTTGATTACATGGGAAATCCAAGGCAAGTAAGGTCTGTTGTTATATTGTCCTCGTAAAGGTCGATGAGCAAACAGTTTAAGTACACAGTAGACTAGCAGTCTTAAGTCTTAAGTGACCTCGAGGTGTATTATTAACTTTGGCTGTGAGGGCCAGCAAAGGTTCTAGTCTCTTAGAATGTAAAAGATGGTTTCAGAATGTTGCATCGTCACAATGTAGTGTTGCACACATGGTGTGCATGTATGTATGTGTGTGCCATCCATGGTGCGGTGTGTATGTGTAGAGGGCAGAATACAATATTATGGAACCAGTTCTCTCAACCTTTACATGGTATCAGACTCAGGTTGTCAGACTTGTAGAATGAGCACTTTACCTGCTGAGCAATCTCTCTTGCCAAGACCTTTTCAATCGTTAATACTTGAAAGATAGGTAAACATAGTTATTAATCATAGGAATAGCGGGAATGCTAAGCAGCAGGGTTCTCTCAAATATTTTTTCCTTCCCTGATTTAGATATAGGAGGAATGGCAGAAAACAATCTGACCGCTAGTAAATTAATGAACTGAATGTCCTAAAAAGAAGCAAAAATAAATAAAATATTTCAGAGTCACAGACGACATTCAGACAAATTGCGTTTTATGAACCAGCTAAGATTAAACCAATGGACAATTGCCCAAATCAAGAAAGGTCCACACTTTCGAAAGAGATAATGAACATGAAGAGACAATGCCAGATAGTTGGGCTTAAGGGGATCATGGTGATTCCTGGCACCAATTCAGGTAATTCCTCTGGTGAAAGTCATTGTTCCTCAGGACCCCACATTTGGGCACCAGAAACTATTAATGCAAACACACAGCTCTTATCACAAAGGGAAGATGAGGTTGTTCATTCCAGAGCCAAACACAAGAACCATGCCACAGGAACCCGGTTCTTGTTACCAAACTCCATGTTCCTATGAGGTAACAGCTTTTTGAAACTCTTTGTATAAAGAGCAGAACAAAGAAAGTTTTTTTTTTTGTTTTTTTTTTTTTTTTAAAAAGACATGTTTAAAAATCAACACAGGTTGGAAGGTTGTTGCCAAGTAGGGGAATGTCTTTTGAAGGCTTCAGATGATATCTAACGACATTCTCAGTCCTCAGGATGGTAAAGTATTGGAAGGGGATGGCAAGTGATTCTTCCTGCGAGATGTGCTGACCTTTCGAGGTGAATGATCCACAAATGCCAGGGTCAGAGCTGAGAGTTCCCTTCATTCTGGGATTTTCTGACTCTGGTAGATGGAAAGCTCTTTCTAGAGGCCACATAAAATCCCAAACCAATGGATTTTAGTCCATTGTCTTTGTCTTTTACAGAGAAGATCAAATCGGAGAAGAGTATTATAGCTGAGAATCTTTCCGTGTGTGTCAGTTTGTATTTTGGCCAGACAGTGTTATCGTACAACATTATCTGTCTTGAGGTTGTATTTGCTGGGACTAGGGACACACCTGAGACGAGACTGCATTATAATAAAAGAGGAGCTCCCTACGATGACCTGTAGTAGGAAGAAAGGAAATAATGACCCGGCTTTCCCCCACAAAGGGCAAGCTCCTAAAAAGGAAGAGCAGGATGGTTATACAGATTCTAAGTGTGGGGCTGGAGAGATGATTCAGCAGTTAAAAGCACTTTCTGCTCTTGCAGAGGACCAAGGTTCAGTTCCCAGCACCAACATGGCAGCTCACAACTACTTGTAACTCCAGTTCCAGGGGATTTGTGATGCCCTCTGCTGGCCTCCACAGGCTCTGCATGCACATTGTGCACTTACACACATGCTAGCAAACACACACATTAAATAAAACCTTTTTAAAAATCCAGGTGCAGTCCCCATTTAGGATCTTTCTGTAGATGCTGGCTATCTTCAGTCCTAGGTGGATATTGACTTCTTTTTCCAGATGCAAATTATTTTCTTTTAAATGTAATTGTTTCCCCCCAACCCCCAGCTAGGGTATTCCTTTGTGTAGACAGTGGCTTTAAGTCAATCTTTGATTAAAGAAGCTGATCTCCCAGTAAGCCAGGGAAAGACTTTGGCCTATGTATCAAATGAAGGTTAAAGTAGAACTGCATCTGTATCTAAGAGTGATGGTTCTGCATAAGAATAAAGTCCCAGCAGTCAACAGGCAAACAACTGAGATGGCAGAGTGCCCAAGTGATTGTCTTCAAGGTGATCCCACTCCCTGTCAAGTCAGTAATCATGACTATCCATCACAAAAGTTATTCAGAGAAGGAAGGACATAGACTCATAGTGACCATAGACACATTGACCTGACAGATGCATGGTTTCCTGTTTTATTTTTGTTTTTGTTTTCCTTTGAGTAGCCTGCTCACTTCTGGTGCAAGCAAATGAACTTCTCAAGCACAACTAAAAATATAGAGATAATTCATGGTCTTGATTATTGGATTCCATGAACAACTGGTCCTAGAAGGACCTGGGCAAGCCTGTTTGCAGAGGCTCCACTGGCTCCGTGGTCACTCTTCTTGCCATGGCATAGGCAAGTCTGTTGCCTTGGGTGTCAACTGAGCCCTTTTTTGGTGTCCTTGACAAGCTTCTTTGGCAACTATAAGGAGAGCAGATATCTATCTATCTATCTATCTATCTATCTATCTATCTATCTATCTATCTACCTATCTATATCTCTTTTCCCTCAGAAGTCAACAGGTCCCACTCCTGATAAAAAAACAAACAAAAACACCATAAGATGGTGTGTGCTGTGGTAAAGGCATACCAGTTATCAGTCTTGATGCTGATTAGATGGCTATTTTCCCACCCTAGCCCTGGGTCCAAGCTATCAGCTCTGCTTTTTAGGCTGATGTTCCTTGAGGCAGAGAATAGGCCCAGATTACCTCAGTGAGCATCACTGCTCCTGCACACCTCACCCCATCCTGTACATAGCTGATTCCAGCCAGGAACAGGGTCACATCTGCCAACCTGAGTGGCTGATCTCGGAGGTCCAGTCACCTATACGGCAGGTGGTCAAGGATCTGGTCAGAGTTGTGAACTGCCAGAGGTCAGACAGGAGGGACACTGGGTCTAACATTGCAGAAGGTGAGGGAACTGATCCTGGGTGTATCTAAAAGGAGATCCTGATAATGGGTGAGGCTTGTGTTTGACATCCAGTGCTCAGGAGCTCCCCAAAGGAGCATCACAACAGAGTGGAGAGCGGTGACAAACAACTCCTGTCCCATGGTTACTTTATCAGTTTCTTTTAGCAATAGTGCTATGGCAGCAATGATCTGGACGAAAGCTGACCATCCTGCTGTAATGCTCTAGGGTAATGGTTTTGCTATTTCTGCAAAGTTGGGTATACATAGCCTGCAGTACCCAACTGGACCCAAGAGTTCCCCCATTTGCCTTTTATTCTGTGGCTCAGGGATATTCAAGATAGCCTAGATCCTATTCCAGGACAGGGTCCTGCTGCTGCCCTCTAAGCAATACCCCAGGTAAGCTACCTTATTGAAGCACAAGTGGGCCTTTTTAGAGATATGCTGTAACTCAGTGGCTAGAGCATTCCAAGTAGTTCTTCTGGGGCTTGCTGGTACTCTTTAAGGGTTTGCACAGCCATGAAGACATCATACACATACTGCAAGAGGATGTTCAGGTGACCCTGGTGGAACAGGCTAGGGGAGTTCTTAAAAATCCCTATGGTAGCTAAATTCAGGTCAATTGGCCATTGAACCCTGACTCAGGGTCTGTCCATTCAAAGGCAAATATGGATTGGCTCATAGGTGCCAGAGGCAGAGAGAAGGAGGCATCCTTCAGGTCTAAGACAGTGTATACATTTTTTCCTGTATCCAATAGGCTAAGCAAAGTTTAAGAGTTAGGGTTTAAGAGTTTTCCCTAGTTGATGGATAGTTTCCACTTTCTTATTTACCTCTCTTAAGTCCTGTACAGGACCACAGTCTTTGGTGTCTGTCTTAACAAGAGGGAGGAATGGAGTGTCCCTAGGTGAGCAGCAGGGGACCAAAATTCCTGCATCTCTAAGAGCTTCTCTAGAGACAGGGCATTGCTTTATCCTAATAAGGGAGTCTGAGCTCAAGAACTGAACAACAGTTAGCAGCCAATGTGAGGCAAGTCCAGGGAAATTGGTCTCTCCCACCCTCCAGGGAACTTTACCATTAATTCTTTACTATTAATTCAGTTAACGGGGGTTCTCAGTATTAGTTTTTGTCATTTTATATTCTTCTGATCAAAAGCAAGTCACCTTTATTTCCAGGGTGGCTTTCTACTCTTGCTAATATGATGGTGACATCAAGTTTTCCCAAGAAGCCTCTAACAATCAGAGTGTACAGACAATCTATCATAACAACAAAAGAATCAGTCATAGTACCCTGTTCATAACAAGAAAAGAATCAGTCACAGTACCTTGTTCAAGGTTCGTTTCTCAGGTGGTGATCTAAGCATAGGTTCAGACCTCTGTAGCCCCTTGGACAGTGGTTCTTTTTGTTGGGTCCAAGAATCACCTCACAAAGACCACCAAGATCACATATGCAAACAGCAAGAGCACTTTATTCTGCAGAGCAAACCAGCATGCAGGGGTCAGCCACTTTTCAAAATGGCAACAACCAGATGCAGCTGTGTGAGCCTTTTAAAGGAAACAGGCAGTAGCTAGGAGATCTGTCTGATTGGTCAGGACCTGAATACCTGATTGGCTCATCATATCTCCAGAGGATGCAAGGAGCTTCTAGGAAAGCCAGGACTTGACGTTAAGCAGAGAACGGAAGTCAGTGCTGCCACCACTAGGAGGTGCTGGTCCTCACCCTTTACTGAGTGAGGGGGCTCAGGTCAGAACTGAATGAACTGCTCTTGTGTATCCACCAGGAACCGGAGTTCTGTTTCCTTTCCTATGATCATGGGCTCCTGGGTGCTCATTGGAATGGAGCCCGTCCATGTCAATCTGATCCTGTCAGACTGAAGATCTGTCCTCCTTTCTCCTGCATGCTGCTGCAGTCTCTGTGAACTCATATGTGCATCTTTCCTCTGTGTTTAGAAGGCCTGTTTCTTTGGTGTCCTCCATCCCCTCTGGCTCTGACACTCTCCTCTGTCGTGTCTTGCCCAGAGTTCCCTGAGCCCTGAAGGGAGGGTTTCAATGACAACATCCCATGTAGGACCAACTGTCCAGAGGTCTCCTACTCTCTGCCTATGATCTGACTCTGTATTTGTTCCCATCTACTGCAGGACAAAGTTACTCTGATGATGGATGAGCAAGGTACTGAGGATATATATAGAAGAATGTTAATTAAGAGTCATTTTATGCCTATGTTCCTTTAGCAGAACAGTAGAATTTGATTTTCCTCTAGACCCATGGCCTATCTTTGGGTTCTTGGTAACAGAAATAGTGTTTGAGATGGGTTCTATCTCATGCAGGGGGCCTTCAGTCCAATCAGAGATGGTTTGGTTGTTACTCCCATAAGCTTGTGCCACCATTACATTAGCTCATCTAGCAGCAGAGCATCATTGTAGGTCAAAAAGTTTGTGGCTGGGTTAGTGTTTACCTTTCTCCTTTGGTAGCATGCAGTGTACTGTCTTATACCGTGAACACTAGTAGGGCCATACTGACAGTTTGTGGAGAGCAACCAGCAGCCTCTGCAATAGTATGGGTTGTTTTGGGGGAGTTTCCATTGGGGCATCCTTAGCCAACAATTAGATTAGATGTAAACCATTTCTGGTACTGAACACTTCATTTGGTGACAAGAGATGTCCAGTTGGGGCTCTGTCTTCCCCATTATTTGGAGATTTCATTTAGATTATCTTTATAAACTTATATATTTTAGGAAGTTCCTACTGTATTAGGTTTCCATATCACCTCTCAAATGGCTCTTAGTTTTAGCTGTCTCTTCCTGTATTCACCCCCGCTTCCCTGTTTGATTTTCCTGTTCCTGTCCTTACCTGCATCATCCATCCACAACTATTGATTCTATTTCCCCTTCCTAGGGAGATTCATCCCTAACTGCACTAGGCCCTTACTCTACACCTAACCTCTGTGGTTATACGGATTGTAGCTTTCTTATCAATGACTTAACAACTAATATCCATGTATAAGTAAATACACACCATGTTTGTCTTTCTGGGTCTAAGTTACCTCCCTCAGGATGGTGTTTTTCTAGCTTCATTCATTAACCTGCAACTTTCATGATTTTTATTTTTTGATAGCTGAGGAACATTCCACTGTGTAAATGGACCATATTGTCTTTATCCATTCATCCGCTGGTGAACACCTAGGTTGTTTCCAATCCCTGGCTATTGTGAACAGACCAGCAAGGAACATGGTTGAGCAAGTGTCTCTAAATTAGGATGAAGCACAAGAGTATTGTAGCTGGTACTTGAGGTAGATCTATTCCTAGCTTCCTGAGAAACCACAACACTGGCATCCATAGTGGCTATACAAGTCTGTACACCAACCTGCAACAGAGGAGTATTCTCCTTTCTCCACATCCTGGTCAGAATGAGCTATCATTTGTTCTATTGATCTTGGTCATACTGATGGGTGTGAAATGAAATCTCAAAGTAGTTTTGATTTGCATTTCCCTGATGGCTAAGGATGTTGAACATTTCTTTAAGAGCTTCTTAGCCATTTGTGTTTCCTCTCTTGAGAATTCTCTGTTTAGATCTTCATGCCATTTTTAATTGGGTTATTTGTTTCATTGATGTCCAGGTTTGTTTCTGTTTTGTTTTGTTTTTTTAGTTCTTAATATATTTTGGATATTAGTCCTCTATCAGATATGTAGTTGGTAAGAATCTTTTCCCATTCTGTAGACTGCCCCTTTGTTCAAAAGGTAGTGTCGTTTGCCATACAGCTTTTCAGTTAATGAGAAACCATTTCTAAACTGTTGTTTGAGTGTCTGTGCTAACGGTGTTCTGTTCAGAAAATCTTTTCCTGTGCCGATGACTTCAAGATTATTCTCAACTTCCTCTTTTATCACATTCAGTGTATCTGGCCTCATGTCAAGGTCTTTGATGCATTTAGAGTTAAGTTTTGTGAAGGGTGATAAATATGAATCTACTTACATTCTTCTACATGCAGCCATCCATTTTAAACAGCACCATTTGCTGAAGATGCTATATTATTTCAAGTATGTATTTCTGGCTTCATTATAAAAAATCAGGTGTCCTTAGGTGTGCGGGTTTATGAGTGGGTCTTCCATTCTAGTCTACTGATCAATATGTCTTGTTTTATGCCGATACTATCCTGTGCTTATTACTATAACTCTGTGGTGCTATTTGATATTGGAATTAGTGATCCCTCCAGCACTTCTTTTTTTGCTCAGGATTGTTTATCTATCCTGCTTTTTTCCATATAAAGCTTAAAATTGTCCTTTCAAGTTCTCTGAAGAATTGTGCTGAAATTTTGATGGGGATTGGATTGAATCTTTAGATTGCTTTTGGTAGGGTGGCCATTTTTCCTATATTAATCCTACTAATCCATGAGCATGGGAGACCTTTCCATCTTCTGATACATTTCTTAAATCACATATTGACCCTCACACAGTGTTAGTGGGTAACTTCAATACCCGACTCTCACCGATAGACAGGGCATACAGACAAAAACTAAACAGACAAATGCTGGAGCTAAATGATATCATAAACCGAATGAACCTAATAGATATTTACAGAACATTTCACCCAAACACAAAAGAATACACCTTTTCGTGTGTCTTATTGTCTTATTCTGTCTTTACCATTCCCCCCAGTCATCCTGTTTTCTTTATTAATTACTCCCCTTTGGGATATCCACTTCCTTGCTGGCTCTCAAGAAAAGGAAAATAAAACCCTCTTATCACCTTCTTCAGTATACTAATGTTTAAGTAAGGGTTAGCTCGTAGGGTACCTTATGAAAGTAGAAAGCTGGTGGAGATTTTGAATGAGATAGTGACAAAGTCTGGTCTTAAAATTTGTAGTTTTTTAAAAATTTTTGTTTTGAACACTAAACTGTAAGGACACAAATACAGAAGCACGTAGAAGAGCTTATATAAAAATGAAGGGAGCTGGTAGAGGTGATGAGAATTGTTTCAATTTACGACATTACTTGTAACAAGAGCTCAAGGATTTTGATAAGGAGTTGGATGTAGGAATTTCTTTGTGTGTGGTTGAGACAGCCATGTTGAAGTTTGGGAGAGGGCTCTCTCACACTAGGAAGATGAATATGATGGTTAATCTTCATCTTCAACTTGACTGGACCTGGAATCAGTTAAGAGACAAGCATCTGGGTGGGTGTGGGTCTCGGAGTGCACTTCCAGGAAAGGTTGATGTAGAACCCTCCTCTAGGGCAGGTGTCACCTTCTAGCAGGCAGCGCAGATATAGAGATCTAAGTATAAAGCAGTATTGCTAATCTCGTATTCATGGTGAGCGTGACTCTGTTGTTGAGGCTGCTGCCGCTGCCGCCACCATCTTTTCCTGGCATCAAAACCCAGATTCTTCAGTCTTTCTCAGGAATGAAGACCCTTAACTCTTTAGGAATCTTCCTGGCTTTCAGCACCACATGAGGGCTGCTTAAGACTCCAGCCTCATGGACTGAGCAGCAACATATTCTAAGTCTCTTCCATGTGCAGGTGACTATTGTCATACCACCATCGCATATTGTGAAAGATAATCTAATAAATACCACTTTCTGATATGTATTCTTTCTATTGGTTCACACCAATACAGACTATGGTAATAGGAGACATTCCCGAGAAATACAGTTGTAAGTACAAGTTTCTTCTGTGGACTTGGTGGTATCTCCAATTCAATAATCCTAAAGTTACAAAAAACAAAACAAAACCTCACCTATTGTCATAGGGAGAACATAGTGTGGACCATTTGAAGAACTATGGAAGGTAAACTCAGTTAAGGGCTGGTGAGATGACTCAGCAAATAAGAGCACTTGCTGCACAAGTCTGGTAACCTAAGTTCCAGTCTTAGGCTCCTCATAAAGTTAGAAAGGGATAACTGAATCCATAGGTTGTCCCCTGACTTTCACATATTTTTCTCTCTGCACACACACACCACCACCACCACCACCACATTTGATATTTCTTTCTGGTTCACCTCTTGTGAGTAGCAACAAACTTGGTGGTAGTTGAAATCAGGTACTAGCCTATTCTAACTTATTCCATGTTATCCAAAACTGTGGTTTGTCAGTCTGTGCCTCACCCTAGGAGACTCTATCTTACAAATAGCTTTTGACTGCATTTCAAAGAATGAAAAAATGATTGTGCCCCTGGGAGACGACACAAACGCTACCATCTGTCCTGTACCACCCATGCAGCAACAGACTGATAAACAACTTATTTCAAGGAATAAAAATGGTGCTATACATTTATCCTATACTTAACAGGCTAAACCTAGACTGTATGCACGTATGAGCCATATCAGGGAAACCAGGGCCAACACAGGACAGACAAAGAAAAAGGCATAGCTCCCTCACCTGTGTTAGTACATGAACCTGCACCTTTAAGCCAGATCCCACAGCCTACTTCAGGTCATGGCACACTGAAGTTCCCTCAGATACTCAGAGTTAAGAAACAGTCTTTGTTGTAAATTGACAGCTCTCCGTGTCGTGTGTGATACCTGGCCCTCCCATGCTCTTTGTCATATACACTATGTTGAACTAAATCACATGATGCTACGTCTAACAGGCTATAAAAAGTCAGATTTTGCTTTTGTTACTGGGCTTGGTCAGTAGGCTCTGGAGGGTCCTTGATCAGAAGATTACTCTAAGTTGCTCTCTCTTGGTGGTGGCTATCCCCCACCCAGTCTCTCTCATATTCTTATTTTCTTCCTTAATGAAGCTCATCTCCAGGCTTTCAAGGGAGGCCTCTTCTTCCTTTAAAGGCCCCATCATACCTAGATCTCAATGCATTTTATTGTTTCTGTCTAATGTTTTGTCTTCCACCTCAAGTCGCATTGATGGTCTTGAGGTCCTCTCATTTTAGTAAGCCTCATTCCTGAAGGGAATTGTGAATTATGTTTCAGCTTCCTCTCTGGACTGACTGCTGTTGTTTTTCTCTAGTGTATTTAACAGCTTGGACCTCTTAAAGTGACAAACTCTTAGCACTGTGGAGGCAGTCCTCTGCCTATATGACACTCAGTATCCTGCTAGCCTACTCCATTGTCCAGCTACCTGGCAGCCCATTTGGACCTGAACCCACCATTTCTTTCTCTGGACCTGGTTCTGATTTTGCATATCTGAAGCCCCCTACATCCTAACTATCAGCTCTGACTATTTCCTGGCCTCACAGCAACAGCTTCTTTCCCTGAGGTTAGTTATGGGTTCCTTATCTTATAAATACAGACTCTATTAGTATTTCTACAAATAATTGTGTCTGAAATTTTTTGATCTCTAAATGAAGTAATGAAGGAATAAAAATGGGTCAGATATAAAGTCTTCAGCTCTAGATATACATGATTAGTCCAAAGGCTTGAAAGTGTGTCCTGAAAGAAAACATTCTTGGGGTTAGAGAAATAGCTCATTGTGGTTAAGAGAACTTTGCTGCTTTTCAGAGGATCTGAGTTTAGTCGCTGACACCTATGTCAGGTAGTTCACAACTGCCTGTCACTCCAGCTTCAGGGGATCCAATGTCATGTTCTGGCCCCTAAGGGAACCAGCACACATATATGGTTCTTGTACATGCACACACATACAAGAGAAAGAGAAAGAGAGAGAGAGGGAAGGGGGAGGGAGAGGGGGAGGGAGGAGAGGGAGAGGGAGAGAAGGAGGAGGAGAAAGAAAGAAAGAAAGAAAGAAAGAAAGAAAGAAAGAAAGAAAGAAAGAAAGAAAAAAGAAAGAAAGAAAGAAAGAAAGAAAGAAAGAAAGAAAGAAAGAAAAAAGAAAGAAAGAAAGAAAGAAAGAAAGAAAGAAAGAAAGAAAGAAAAGAAAAGAAAATCTTTTTACAGTCACAGAACTGAAGTTGCCATAAGTCCTCATCAAGTTTCAATTACAATCTTAAAGGTGTCAGCAGTTAAAATGAGAGCACTATTTAGAAAAGAATGACTCCTATAACTTGGTGTGCTGGTTAGGTTTTCATCAACTTAACACAAGCTATAGTCATCTGAGAAGAGAGAACCTCCACTGAGAAAATGTCCCAGAAGAACGGCTTGTAGATCAGCCTGTGTAGCATTTTCTTGATTGATGGTTGATGTGGAAGGGCTCAGCCTACTGCAGGGGTTGTCACCATTAGGAATGGTCCTGGAGTATGTAAGAAAGCAAACTGAGAAAGTCAGGAAGAGCAAGCCAGTAAGCAATGTTTTGTTATGTTTTAAGCTTCAGTTCCTACCTCCAGGTTTCTGTCTTGACTTCCCTCAATGGACTGAGACTCAGAATATGTAATCCAAATAACATCATGGTCTTTATAACAGAAATAGAAACCTTACTAGAACAGTAGCTGGCACTGTAGAGAAACATTTAATCATTTATTCCAGCTGCATGGCTGCTCTGGCAAATGATCACATTGAACTGCCTGTGTGATAGCTCAGAAGGGATCATATCCAAAGGCTTGTATGAAGGAATCACATTCAGAGACCTGTGTGATCTGGATGGAATGCAGAAAGAATGTTAGTTAGACTAATCCTGTCCTTTGTGCTAATGCTAGGTGAAAGGGATTTCTGTGGTTAAGGCAAAGTAGTACACACCTTTAATCCTGCATAGGCCCAACTCTCAGGATATAGAAGCAGAGTTCAGAGAGAGAAGTACACACATATGGGAAGCAGAGGAGAAAGCAAAGTTCAGAGAGAGAAACAAGATAGAAGCAGAATGTGGAAGCAGACAAGAGGCAGAGCTCAGAGAGAGAAGCGGAGAGTTAGTTCAGTCAGGCAGTCTGAGTGCAGTCAGCTTATAGACATTTCAGTTCAGAAGGAGAAGCCGAGAAGAACAGAGCCAGTCCAGAATAAGCAGAGAGAAAGCAGAAAGCCAGAAACAAACTGTTGAAGATTTACAGTTCAGAGTTCAAAGTACATCTCAGAGTGAAAAGAGGTAGTTCAGAAGACAGCTAGTTAGAGTAAGTCTTGAAGGCTGAAACATTCTAGGTTTAGGTTTGCAGATTAGATTATATGGATTCTGAAGCCTTTTAGGTCTAGATATAAGATTAGATTGTAGAGGTTGAAACCTTCTAGAACTGGGGATTGGATTACCAAAGAATAGATTGTCTTCATCCATGAACCTATGAAAATAATTAATAAATCAGCATCAACATAAACATCTACGTCTACATGACACCAAGAGTAGGGTCTTGCCCAGAGGGCACCCTTCTTTTTTTTTTTCCAGTGTAGAATATACTTCTTCTCAATCTCCTTATCTTTTTTAGCAAAAGCCTTGACATTAATTTCACAGTGCTCTTTTTCTTTTGAAACTCTTCTTTGTATTTCTTTCTGTCTCCCTTGCTCATTTTTGTTGTAGATCTGAATAACTGTGATTATTAATAACCACGTGAAATTGTCACTATTAGACTTTCTTAAAATATCCACCACCAATTTATTTTTAAATTTATTTTATTATTATTTATTTTAAATTTATTTTAAATTTAGCTTTAGGCAAGTTTGTAAGACCCAGGCAAAAACAAATATATATATATATATATATATATATATATATATATATATATTTTTTTTTTTTTTTCCCTGAAATATCACAAGAACAGTCTCTAGCTCATTTACTAATATTGTTCCTTTCTGAAACCTCTTGACCTGGGCCTCCAGAGACCAAAAGTTTGCACCACTACTGTCTTCCAAGCTTCTATTCAGATGGCTCTGCCTGCAGTGTTATCTGATTTTTAGTCCAAATTCCAAAGATTTTCACATTCATCCATGGTCGGGTCTGTCACAGAAATATCTCCCTCCCTAGTACCAACTTCTGTATTGCTACTTTTTGATTCCTGTGATAAACATCATGACCAAGGCAACTTACAGAAAGAGGATTTGGTAGTGGAATATCTGAACCTATCTCCAGATACTGTCAGGTTGAATGCTCTGACTGTGCAGTGAGTGTTTCTGTAACCTTTCAGAGTTGCTGAGGGAAGGGCACTTCCTAAGGCTTTTGCAGCCTGCTTCTCTCTATAAAACTTGCTCTCAGTACGGTTCCCTGCTGAAAACAATGGGCGGTCAAATACCTAGCGTTCTAAAATCTTCCCGCTAAAGGCATTTGTTTGTGATATTGCAGTATTGTTGCAAAACATTTGCTCACACTGGGTTTTTTTTAGAGGTGTGTATGTAGAAGACTTTGGGCTATTGGACAAGGAAAGCAGTTATATTCTTTAAATGGGGATTAACGAGCCTTCCTAGTAGAAGCTTGGAAGACAATAGTGCTGAGAGCAATGTAGTCTATGGAAGCCCAGCTTAAGACATTTCAGAAGGAAATAATATCATCAACTAGACTAGATCCAGACAATTCTTATGCTGGTTTTGTTGTTGCTGTTGTTGTTGTTTGATTTTGTTTTTGTTTTTTAAAGGATGTGACTGCTTCTTGCCCTTGTCTTAAGAATCTGCCTGAAACTAAATTGACGAGTTTTGGACTAATTTCATTAGTAGAGAGGATTTCAAAACAACCTAATATTGACTCTATCTTGTGGTTACTAGTGATCGCTCTTATCCAGGTCTACAACACAGACGAGTGGAGCAAGATGAAATACAAAATGTATGGTTTGAGGATTAAAAAGAGCACCAGGAAATCTAATGTTAGTGCCACGGTATGTGGTGAACAGGTAAGGAGAAATGGGATGAAAAGAGTGAGTGGTACCTTCAGGGTGAGATCCCACTAAGATAATCCTACAACCTGCAAAAGGAAAGGCTTAATGAATTAACTGTTCTTATTGCCTTATGACCTTTATCAGAACCCAGGGAACAGCTAGGATTCCTCAGCTTTGACTTCAGCCTTTTCAGGCTGGCAGAGGTTCTGGGTGTGAGCTTCTATTCAGTAATGTCCCTCACGTCCCTCACTCCCTGCCAGATGTAACGAGCCAATCCAGTAAGGACACATGTACCTCACCCTAGTCCCGACCAGGTGAGGCTAAAAGTCATATGAAAATCTCCTAACGGCTGTCTGTCCGCTTAAAAGGCCAGCATGCCTGCATTTTGGGGTTGCCATCTTCTCCTGGTGGTGACCCCAGCATGCTGGTCTGGGTTCTGTGGAAATTAACAGCTTTTGCTTGGCCATACGTATCTCGAAGTGTGTTCTGGAGTGATTTCGGACCCAACACATCAACAACAACAAACCCAGACATTTCTGATGTCCTTTAGAACCCCCCACCCCACATCCATAGAACCTATACTCACCTTCCATAGAACTTACCCTCAACATCTATCTTTTCTTCTGGACCTATAACCAGACTTAAGGCTCAGCAGAACCCTAAAGATGAGTACACAATATGACCAGTGAGGAAATTTTCTATATACCTAAAGAATTTCTTGAGTTTTCTAATACATACAAGCAAACTTCTGGGGGAATATGTGTTTTCCCCAAACTTTAAAGCATCTGTATGGATTTTAAAGCAGTTGTATAATGATGGAAAGACCATGATACTACGTAAGGTTGAGTTTGTTAACTCATGAACAAAGATTATGTTCAGTGTTGCAGCTTCCACAATTTACAAATGGTTAGTTGGATGTAATATGGGTTAAAAGACGGTCTACTGTGAATGAGCTGATTATCTTTGTCTTAATGTTGATGAAGGTATTCAAAGGCTTAGGGAATGTGGAATGCTGGGATGGATTGATCTGCCCTTCACTCAGACCGCATGAAGCAGATTTGTAAGAGAAGTACCCATAGACTTGAAGAGCTCTGTAATCCTTCTTCTCTCTGTGTGAGAGACATTATAATGTCTCCGTGTGAAAGACATTATTGTGTGAATGTAGCTTCTAAATTGGATGACTTAGAAGTAATGGCTCCAACAGACTGCTAAAGTAACAGGGCTGAGCGGTAGCGACAATAACCAGAGGCAATGTAAATGTACTATTTGGACAGCAACAGGCAAAGCAATGTTCATAACGGTATGACTCAGAAAACTTTGGCACTGTCTATTTATTCATTATGTTTTCAGACTAGAATAAATAAGAGGCCTATTACTTATATAAGAGGAAAATTTTCAAAACAAATGAATGGCTACCTTGAAGCATAGTGATGGAAAATCATGACCTCCTAGCCAACTGCCAGATTTAAGTCAGTTTATAGACTAAGAACCCTTTGAATAAAGAGAAGCCTAGATCCCTCTGAGAAAAGACATTGCTAAAATGCCAAAAAGTTTACTCTTATTATTTTTTCCATTTGTTTTCCAAAGGGATTTCTCCATTTTTTCTCCAAAGGGATCTGTGTCTCTTCACTGGGGTAAATTATACATTGGGGTAAAGGAAGTAATTGAATCTTTTAGAACCTAATAGTCAGACTTTGAATTAACATTAATTCTGCCCCTTCTCCCTAGCATCCTTGTGGCTTTTACTCCAATTATGAGTTTGTGGAGGTCAGATTGTCAATACAGTTTTGGCAAAACTCTGACTCATGGGTCTAATTGATCCCTAAACATATTATGTGTGTACTTTGTTATTTTCCCAGCCCCAGAATGCATAACTGTGATAGGTGGAAGTTAGGTGGATCCCCACATTTGTTCCCTAGCCCAGGGAGCAAGGTTTATTGCTACGATTGAAAAGTCTGAATGGAGGTGAGCAGAGAACTACCTCTACCAAGGAAAACAGTTAACTGAAACAATATCACATTCCTGAATGGATTACAGAAATCAGTGCTACCATCAAGGACTTGAAAAATGCAGACACGATGATTCCCATTACATCTCTTTTTACCTCTCCTGTTTGAGCTGTGCAGGAGACAGAGTTCTGTCATGGAGAACAGCAGTTGATTATCATAAATTTAATCAAGTAGCGACTACATTTGCAGCTGCTGTGCCAGATGTATTTCTCTTACTTGAGCAGATTACACACATATCCTGATAACCTGTTTTGCATCTATTGATCTTGTAAATAATTCTTTCTCCATACCTAACTGCAAGAACCACAAGAAACAATGTGCTTTCATCAGTGAAGACTAGCAGGATACCTTCACTGTTCTATCTCAATTGCATATTAATTCTCTTGCCCTGTGTCACAACTTAGAAGGGACCTTGATTTCTTGTCTCTTTCACAATGTATCACATTCTTCTGTTATATTAATGAGACTATGCTGATTGTACCAAGTGAGAAGGGCAGAGCAACTATTCTGGACTTGGTGGTATATGAACAACAAGAGGGTGGGCAAAAAATCCTCCAAAATTCAGTCTGTCTACCTAAGTAAAATTTCTAGAAATCCAGTGGTTTGAGGAATGTGGAGATCTTCCTTCTAAAGGTAAAGATAAATTGTTATAGCTGGCCCAGCCTACCATGAAGAAAGAAGTACATCATTTAGTGAGTCTATTTGGATTTCGAAGGTAGCACATTCCTTCCTTGGGTGTGCTATTCTGGTCTGTCTTAGTCAGGGTTCTATTTCTGTGAATAGACACCATGGCCACAGAAACTCTTATAAAGAAAAAGCATTTAATTGGGGCTTGCTTACGGTGCAAAAGGTTTGGTCCATGGCCATCATGACAGGGAACATGGCAGCATGCAGGCAGACATGGTGCAGGAGAAGTAGCTGAGAGTTTTACATACAGATTCACAGGCAGCAGGAAGAGAGAGCAGGACTGGGCCAGGCTTGAGATTTTGAAACCTCAAAGCCCAGCCCCAGTGACATACTTCTTCTAACAAGGACACACCCACTCCAACGAGGCCACACCTCCCAGTCCTTCTCAAGTAGTGCCACTCTCTGATGATCAAGCACTCAAATATATGAGCCTATGAAGCTATTCTTATTCAAACCACCACATGTTCCATAGGCCATGTGACTCCAAAAGGTGCTAGTTTTGAGTGGGGTTCTGAACAGGAAATAAATCTTCAACAGACTCAAATGGCTGGGCCTGCTGCTCTGCCACTGGGGCCTTATAATCTAGCAGACGCAATTTGAGGTGTCAAAGGCAGATAGAAATTCTGTTTGGAGCCTTTGACACTCTCCATAGGTGACAACATAGGCTCTTGATATTTTGAAACAAGGTCCTGCCTATTAGCTCTTTGAGAGCTTTCTTTTTTTGCCTTCCATTGGGCCTTAATGGAAAGATGAGTACTAGATCTTGGCCACCAAGTTACTATGTATCCTAAGCTGTCCATCATGAGTTGGTGTTATAAACAAATACTCAGTGCTAATGAAATCATGAGATATTTGAGGAACATCTATAATCACTAATTAACTAAATGATCAAAATCCCTAATAATGATATATTAATGTTTGTCTTTATTCTCACAGAAAAGTAGCCTTAACCCCTGATCAAGGAAACTTCTCTTTGCAACAGATAGAAACCACTACAGAAAACTATAACCAATCAAAATGCAGAGTTGTGGAGCCCAGTTACAACAGATAAATCTATAAAGCACTCCTGTGCCTAAGGTTCAGGGAACATGGTGAAAGCGGGTGTGGGAAGATTGTAAGAGCCAGAGGATCAGGGAGCTTGCTGTGAGATTGTGTAATATCAGAAGTGACACCCATAAAGGCTCACCAACATCAGTGTCCAAACGTGAGCTGAACAAGGATGACCCCAATGGTCATGCCAAAGTGGATGGGGAAAAGCCCATGGGGACTCAACCCTGTACAGACATCTACAGGCAACCGAGTAAAACTGGAGTGGGAGAAGTGGTCTTCCGCAGGGAAGAGTACACCAATTGGCTGTCCAGTGCCAAATAATTAGTCCTGTAAATGAACATACAAGTAATATTGTACGGACTAAACAGGTTATTTTTAGAAATATATATGTACATACATATACATATATCTATGCAATAACAATTAGTGAAAAAAGAGCCCATAAGTTTGAAGGAGAGCAGGGAGAGGCATATGGGAGGGTTGGGAGGGAAGAAATGGAAGGGAGTAATACTGTAATTATATTAATCTCAAAAATAAAAAAAAATTACTGTAGCCTGCATTGTTCTTAACAACCAAGGCCATGTTATTGTTGCCTCATTATTAAAGTCAATCAAATTTGTTTCCTGAGAATAAATCAAAAAGAAGAGGTGGGAATGAGAATTGTACCATTCGCTGTCACTCTTACAGACCCGTTAGCAAGTTTAGCCTTCAGGTCCTGCAACCTTGCGCTCTGCTGTCCAAGAAGTCTTGGTTCCAGATGTAGGAGTGCTTCTGCTAAACATGCCATTGAACTGAAAGCTAAACTTTCCCCTGGGGACTTTGGGCTCCTGGTGTCTTTGAGTCTATCAGCTAAGAGAGGTTCATTGATTCTCATATCAATACTATTTGGTGAAATTGGACTGCTTCTTCACAATGGAGGTATGGACATCCTTTAGTGTTACCATGTCCAATGACTAAGGTCAGCAGGAAACTACAACAACCTAAATCAGGTGGGATAATAAACGGCCCCGACTCTTCAGGAAAAAGATGTAGGTCACACTTGCATGCAAAGAACCAAGACCTGCTGTAGTGCTTGCTGAGGGTAGAGTGAGTATGGGTGAGTTATAGACAGAGATGGGTATAAATGCTAGCTAAGGCCACATGACATGCTAACGAAAGGAGAATTATAATTTATATGAGCGTTTCTGTCATACTTCGTTAAGGATATGTTCGTGTGTGTATGTACATACATTAAGCAGATATTTGTGTTTTCTCTCTTTTACTTCTTTGTCATGTAAAATAACATCAACTGCGATAATAGAAGTAGTCTAGTGTTGTTAAATATAAATTATCGTATTGGATTACAAGACATTAAAAGAATAAACATTCTTCAATGGACTCTGCCATGAATTTTGCAGGGTGAGTTGTGGGTGTGTGTAGGGGGGGGAGTCATGCATTTTTGGCTGAATGTGAAACAGTTAAACAATGGTAGGTTGAATTATGACCTTGTTGCTTTCCTCATTTGGAGATCAAACCAGATACAAAGAAATCTGGAGGGGTGTCAGGTTGACCAAAGGTAGATTTGTGAAATTGACTGTCAACTTGATTAGAGCTGGATTCACCTAAGTCTAAGAGATACTCATTTGTGGAGGTCTGGGAGGGCATTTTCTAGAAATATTAACTAAGACCTTCTTCCAGTGGCAGGGTCCCCTAGCTGTCACAGGTTTACAGAGATGTAGTGTTGCTACTGGCCCGATCTTCTTCCTGATGGTGAGTATGGCTATATTGTTGTTGTAACTTTTGCTGTTGCTGCTGCTGCTGCTGCTGCTACCATCATCAGAGCCAAGCTTCAACTGTCTAACATGTACTGAAAAACAGTGGCTCCCTGGAACCTTCCGGGTCTCCAAAACCAGACTGGGAGTACTAAAGCACCGCACAAACCAGACTGAGCAGGTAGATAACCAGTTCTGAGCCTCACCAGCTTTTGGGCAGCTCTTGTTAGAATACCCATACACTATCATGTAAATCAATCTAGTATGTCCCCTTTTATAATGTATTTCATTCATCAATTCTGATCCATTAGAAACCCTAATACAAGCACTCATATGACTTCGCGTTCAGCCTTTGGGTCATATGGTATTTACCTTATGTGAAGATTGAGTTCAACCATGTAGGCAGTTAATCAATCATGCCTACATAATAAAGTGTCAGTAAAAATCCTGAATGTTAAAGCTCTAGTGAGCTCTCCTGAATAGATAATAATATATCCATGTATATTGTTGATGCTGGGCTGAAGAGAGAGACGTTGGAGAAGAATGTCCTGACTAGGGCAAGAATATAACTATTGCCTTTTATTGTTATTCTCAGAATTAGTTTCATTGACACAGATCTTTTTCAGGGGATGACTTCTATATCCAGGTCTCCTAACAGTAGGATTACATTTTGGTCCCTATATTCTTTTCTTATAATAAGCTGTAACTGAACAAAACAACTTTCTGCTGAGTCAGTGAGATCATCTAGCAAATTGTCAAATCTGATGCTGTTTGGAGGGACCCCCCCCCCATCTTGCACTTGGTGCTGGAAATGAGGGAAGTCTCGGGACTGTGCCCACAGATAGATTTTCTAACTCAAGATAATTTTAAAATCTGAAATCCATAAACTTAGGATAATTTTAATTTTTTAAATTAAAAACTTTGTCCTTGATATATGATTTGAAAATTATCAATTTATCTTTTCTTGTGTTTAAAATATATATATATATATATATATATATATATATATATATATATATATATATATGGTAAGTTGGAGGAAAAGGGGGTGAGGATTTCAAATACTAATAATGTTTTCTTGGTGGAGGAATTATTGAAATGGTTTGATCCTGTTATTCTGAGGCAGGATTAGAAAGACAGAGAAATTCCTAGCACATAGAAAGGGAAAGGAACTCCTCCCTCACCCTGAGACTGGTTGAATCTTTTTGTCAGCTGAGAAACAAGAATTCCAGCAAAATGAGCACCATTTGCTGTGAAGGTTATTGACATGGAGATGACACTCTTTTCATATGTAGATGTTTATTTTAAACCTCAGACTTAAGGCTTAGGTAGGGCCATATTCCTTTTTCAAATCATGCTCTATGAATTTTAAATAAGACTATTAGCCTTGTTTACAGTAAAGATATCCTGCCTTCTTGCATTCCAGAGAAGTAGACGTTCACCTTATCAATTGTAATCTTAGCCCGTTTTCCTCAGTAACCACTCTGTGGTCTCATTTAGGTTTCTTAGCAACTCTTTGAAGATAATAGCTTCAGACTCCACCAAAAAGCCTTTATAAGTATTAAAATGACAATGAAGTTTGACTCCCTCTTAGAGAAACTCACATCCATGCTCTCTGGTATGTTTTATTTCCTTCCGGAGTAGCTCTCTTTCTATGAACTCTTGTGTTTAAAATGTACATTGAAATACCCGTTTTTTTTGATTCTCCAAAAGACGGGGTCAACATTTGTCAAAAGCAAGCATCACATATTATCCTTTTCAGCGTTTTTATCTGGTCACTAGATTTTACCTCCCCCTCCTTTTATTAAACATAGATTATTTTCTCATACAATATAATCTGAATGCAGTTTCCTCTCCCTCTACTCCTACCGATCCCGTCCATCTCTCCTTCCATCTGAATCTGCTTCCTTTCTGTCTCTCAGTAGAAAAGGACAGGTTTCTAAGACAACAACAACAACAACAAAACATAGCAAATGATAAGATAAAACCATCACATCAGAGTTGGATAAGGCAAACCAACAGAAGGCAAGGAGCCCCCCAGAGAAGGCACAAGAATCATTGACCCACTCATTCACACACTCAGGAGTCCCATAAAAGTACTGAACCGAAAGCTATAGCAGAGACTTGGTGCAGACCTGGATAGGGCCTCTGCTTGCTGCTTCAGTCTCTGTGAGTTCCTATGAGCTTTGCTCAGTTGATTTAGAAGGCCTTGTTCTTCTGGTGTCCTCCATCCCCTCTGGTTCTTACACTCTTCCTGCCTTCTCTTCCACGGAGTTTCCTGAGCTCTGAGGGGAAGGATTTGATGGAGACATCTCACTTAGAGCTGTGTGTCCCAAGGTCTTTCTCTCTCTGTGTATAATATCTGTCTGTGGGTCTCTATATTTGTTTCTATCTGCTGAAGGGGAAGCTTCTCTGATGATGGCTGAATAAGACACTGATCTAGGAGTATAGCAGAATATTATATGGAGTCATTTTATCACTATTTTTTGAGACCTGTAGTATTTGGCTTTACCCTTGGTCTCTGGGCTATCTAGTCTCTGATTCTTGGTCACCCAAACAGTGTCATGTATGAGTTCCATCTCATGGTGTAGGCCTTAAGCGAAATCAGACATTGATTGGTTATTCCCATAACCTTTGTTACCTTTGTTGTACCTCCATTGCCCTACCATATTCTACAGCACGAGGTGGGTGTGAGTAGGAATTGGGATGTTTTAGGTATACAATGGGAGAAATGAAGAAAAGAGAGAGGATAATGAACTGAGTGGTAGTGATGTATTTTCCGTAAATATATGATGTCATCTCACAACTTAGCGGTTACCTCTTTCTACTCCTTTCCTGGCCTGGTATCTCTTGTCATGGTGGCTGGTAGCTGTCATAAACCTCAAGTGGGGTGGGACAGACTGGGCTACTTTTAGTCAAGTTAACCCTGTATCATAATTATATTCAGACAGAATATCTCCCCCCTCTCTATATATATACATGTAAACATGTATATGTATATATACATATATGGAGATTGCCCCTAGGTCCTTTTACATAGTAGGTAAATGTTTTATTATTGAACTTTAAATAAATCATTTCTGAAACGATCTACATATGTATATACAGAACTAAGTAGAACTTGACACAAAGGTTAGGACAACAAAGAGCACAAATAAAATATGAAGGTAAAGATGCCAAGCCTTTTTGCTACAATCAAATTGCCCATGGCTGGCCAGCTAAAAATGGCCCTCAAGTTCCTGAAAAGTTGCACAGGCAAATGTTCCTTAACCCATATGGCAGAGGAGGTATGTACCACAAAACTTCTCACTACAAAGGTAGTGAGAAACTAATAATGTATTGATTACTTGCGTGACCTTTCCAAATCAGTGATCTTAAGCAACATTTCTTTTTTTCTTCTTTTTTTCTTTTTGCATTTCTGGGGGTTGAGCCCAGGGCCCATACATGCTAGGAAGGTTCTAATGCCAAACTGTGCCTCTATTCCCCAAGTGAATGATCTTTGAGTCAACTAAGAACAAACAAATCTAAAGGGTCTATTAATGGTTTTTCCTCAGTAACATCAAAGGAGAGAGAAGATCATGAGCAGACTGTGATTTTACACTGATAGACGACCTGACACCTGAATTGACTTTGTGGGCTTAGAAGGGTATTTTGAGGGATGAGCCTTGATAACACTAATTATGAGTTTTTAATATAAACAGAACGTAGAAGTTCAAACCTCTTATTACCTGGTTATGCTTCACACATACCTACTTGATTGTGGTCAATGGCAGGAAAGTTAACCGATTCTCAAAATTGAAGACAGGACTGAGACCTCACTCCAACAGCATGGATTAGAGAAGAGAGAATTCTGCCCTTATGTCTCTCACCAAGAATGTTTTTGGCAAATAGGTTTAATTTTATTTGTAACTTAAATGAAAAGCTGCTGTTCAATAGCATGCTTGTAGGTGTGTTTGCTGTGTGTTACTGAGATCATTTGATGTGAAGAGTGCATGTGTTAGATAAGAAGACAGATGCCTAAGAATGCGATAATAGATGCCTGGAATAGGAGGAGGAAATGCCAAATATGGTATAATGGTATTTCTTTGATCATTTCTGTGATCAAAGACAGACCAGCTGCTAGCCAGGAAGGAACAAATCTCCTTTCTTTTTTTCTCTATATCTGTCAGATCTCAAAATCACAAACAAGGTATGGGGAGAGAAAGTTGTGCCTGGCTTCCCTAGAGGTGTATAAATTAAAATCATAGATAAACAAAGTAGCACGAACAACTTGAAAAGATGGGGACATTTTATATTAGGTTAAAAAAGAAAGAGAATTTATGCTATCTATGGATAGTTTCTGGTCAAACAGTTTCTTCTCAGTTATACAAGGGTTGCTGTAATTCCAAAAATGTCTCTGAGTTCTGTTCATGCAATGGTTTAATTGCTTTGTTTTTTGTTTTCTCCTTACAGAATTATGGAAAAAAATTTTTTTTGTGCCCTGGGGAAGTGGAAGTCTACTACTTAGCGGACAGAGATGAGAAGGAAAAGACTCATTCTGTTTTCAGTACATAACCTCGTTCTTCATTTTTGGCAATTTAGAGGAGTTGATATGAAAGAACTGTTTCCTATTTTTAGTTGTTATGGAAATATCAGGTTTCTTTTTTACTGGATTAAAATAGCAATAACCAAATCTCTAATTGTTTCTGTGTGACAGGTATTCAGAGCAGGACACAGAGGGATTGGCTTGTTTCCTCTTTATAAAATTTAGGACCTAGCTGAGACTCAGGACTTAACGTGAAGATTAATTCATTCCTGCATAGCGCTGACTTGTTGGATGAAACAACCATTTGTATCAAATGGTAAGCAGTTTACCACCAAATAATAGTACATTCTTCTCATCTCTGAGTGAGGCTTTATCAGGTATGACATTGGAAGGTCAAACCACTCATCTTTTGACATAGTTTCTAAAACATTGTTATTAGAAATAACGTTACACTTTTATCCAGATTTCACTGTTTTTTTCCATTCATGTTTTTTTCCTCCTCTTCTTTGGGACGTTGTATTGAAAGCTTCTTTTGCCCCTCCTTTAGCTACTGATAGTTTCCAGACGTGCTTTATTGTGACCTTGACTGAAGAAGTAGTGGTTACGTATTTTGTCTGATGTTTTTCTCATGGTTAGACAGGGATTATCCATTTTATAGGAGGTTTATCTTATTTTTAGATTTTTATATATGTGTGTGTGAGCCTGTGTGAGCCTATGTGACCCACTTGTGTGCTCCGTCACTGGAGGCCAGAGGGCATGGGATCCTGGATCTGGATTTATAGGCACTTGTGAGCCCAGTCACCTCATGTGAGTTCTGGGAACCAAATTCAGGTTCTCCAGAAGAGCAGTAAGTTCTCTTAACCGCTGAGCTATCTCTTGAGCCCCAGGTTTGTTTTTAATGAACTTGTTCATGGTTGTCAGTCCACCACAATGAAAATATGTTGCTTTTCATGATAGAAAACAATGTCTAAAGCTCAAACTCCAATCGCTCATAGTATCAAAGCTTTTCAGGAACTCTTTTCTTCAGTTGAACATTCTACTCTGCAAGCCACTTGAGTTCTAGCCTGAAATGAAAGCCTAAGAGTCTTACAATGCTATGGCTTCCACCCAGGGAAGCTTCTTGGCTTGTTTAAATAAATTCTGTTTGTTCTTAAGAACATTCTCTTATACTGTTACATTTTCCCCACCCAAATCCTCACCTCCTCTGACTTCCCACCCTCTTGTCCTATATATTACTAAGTTTCTCTATCTAGTGTAATACTGTAGGCATTAATTTATTCAAATGGCATTTATTGTGTATTTTGTGACAGGCATCCTGTCCTAGTTGAGGATACCTTTAAAAGACAAGATAAAGTCATTGCTCTCACCCACTTGACATTTTAGTGGCCCAGGGTCCACGGCCAATAAATTATATTGCCCTTTGTTCTGAAGGAAGCAGGGAATGAGACTAAGAAGTACAAATTACGGGGAGCGAGGTATAGTAAACTACCAAGAATTATGGCTTCTCCTGTCTGAAAATATTACAAAGGTAGGTTGGCCAGCTGCCAGCATTTCATCACAGTTAGCTTATGGGGCATCTTAGCTCTGTGTCTCCAAGATTTACTTTGGCCTTCGTTAGCAAAGTAACGGTTTCAGAATCAAAGACAAACCAAACAGATAAGCATACCATAAAAAAATTTAAAATCGTTTTGTACCTATCGCTCATCCTTCATATACCTTTAAGTGAAGCATCTTTCATCAAAGCTAGTTTTGCTAAAACACAACACCAATGCACTACCCATTTGAGTCAGCTGTCGTTAGGGCGTTAGCAGTAACCCCCTGCCTCAATTTTGGGGTAAATATAGCCTCCCACAGCACCTGCAACTGCTGAAACAGATCCAGAGCCCCGCCCCGCCGGCCCCGCCCCGCCCCTCCAGCCCCGCCCCGCCCCTCCAGCCCCGCCCATTTCCGGGTTGCCGACGCGGCGGCCGTCGCGTGCGTCATGACGTCTCAGTCTCCCCCGCAGACCCCGGAAGTGCAACTCGAACCCGGCCGGGGCGCGGATCCCGAGAGAGAAAGTCGTAGCGACCGCACGAGGGAGCGTGCCCAGCGAGCTGGAAGGCCACGCCTCCTCCCGCCTCCCCCCACAGCCGTGCAGCTGGGGGCAGAGCTCAGGTAGGGCCGCGTGGGCATCCTCTGCGCCCGGCCCCGGAGGTGACACCCGGATCGGGGCCGGCCCGGCCGGGGCTCGGGTGTCGTCTCCGGGTCGCGTCTCCGAGCCGGGTGCGAGACTGCAGAAGGGCTGCCTCCAGCTGCCTGGTCCACTCTCTGAGGAGCAGCACGTGTGTCCCGGGTGGCTCCCGTGCATCTGAGCCCACGAGGCTCTGGTTGTCACCGGAGACCTGCTCGAGTGAGGGACCCTGCACTTACTGTGTTGCAGTTGTCTGCTTGAAGTTGTCTTTATACCGAAAGTGCGTTAAAGCTCTGGCATACATTCGTTGCAAACATTGAAGTGTAGTTATAAGATGCCTTCAGAGCTTGTGTGAACCTGGATACCTTCTTCTCTGAGTTCCTTACATTTCGAAGCAGACTTTTTTTTTTCTCCCTCCCACATCCTGTGATTCTTGTTTTCCAAAGTGTCTTATCTTTTGGGGCAAGTAGCTTCTGCCTACAGTGTTTGGGCTGCGTTTTAAAAACAAATAGCACTGTCTGTTTCCCCCAGATCTTCAAATAAGTTGTAGAGGGGAAGTTGTGTGGTCTGGACCTGCTACTGCTTTTTCTGTTTGTTTTAAATAAGTGCAGAGTGGTACTCTTAAAGTGCTTGGTTTGGTTTTGCCTCAAAGCAATTTCAAAAGTGTATTCTGTTTCTCCTTATTCTTTATCCGTTCTTGTGAGGGACAGATACCCTCTTTCATTCTGAAACTGAGGCAGTGCACTCTTTCAGGTACTGAATTCGGCTTTCAGTGTCAGTGCTGGTAGAGTGCTTTCTGTAAACTTTCCTACTTTTAAACTAGGAGCCTGTTCCCTTGAACCAGTGAAGCAATGAGAATCGAAGGGTTGACTGGAGTGGCTCTTTGGCTGTGACTGCAGCAGCGCTTGGAAATGATGGAACAGTATCCTGGCCGAGAGGGAAATAGGATTTATAGAGCTGTGAGCATCCATCTTTTCATTCATCTGGCCGTATTGACTAAGTCATCTTCAATACTTCAGACGGTGTCCTGTGTTCTGAGAAGACAGCAGTGGACAAACTAGAAAGTCCTGCCGCTGCCGCTTCTATCCTAGCTGGTGGAAAACAGCCCCTAAACAGATACATAGAAGTAGTGAGAGGGATCATGAGGTAAAATAAAGTCAAATGGAGAGCAGAGGCAAGATGGCAGTGCTGTGTTAGATGAGGTTGGCAGGCCCAGAGGCCTCTTTGCTAAAGGGGTGATTGAGTAGAGATCTGAATGAAGTGAGACCTGGGCTCTGCAGGTAGGGGCTATGTTTTATGTGACTACAAAGGCTCTGAGACTGAAACCCATCTGTTATTGCTTGGAACGGTAAAGATGCAGGGCTAAACAGCCCAGCGAATGAATAGTCAGTGATTCGCTATGTCCAGAAGAGATCGTATTTATTGACAACCAACTTAGTTTCATGAGAAGGATCTAGGGTCAGTACGCGTGTAAAGTGTCTCCATGCTCTTTACTGAGCCCTAACAGGATTACCAGCATTTAGCCGGTTAATGTAACCATGTGTTGCCCTTGTTTTTGTTAGACTGGGTTTGCCCAACAGTGTCAGTACTTACTGAATTCTTTCCTCTGTACCAGTTTTTCTTTTTACTTTATCATTATAGTAAAATGTACCTAATAAAGCATTTTAATATTTCGAGTATTCAGTTTAGTAACACAAAATGTGTTCAAAATGTGTTGTCTTGTAGCCGTCACTGCTGCTTGTCTTTAGTACTTTTTCAGTACCCGTTAAACACTAACGCCTCATTGACAACTGCCCTCAGCCCCTGGCAACAATGGGGCTTCTTTCTGTGTCTATGACTCCAACAGCTGTGAACTAATCATGTGCGTGTACTTAGAAGCATTTGACCTTTTGCGACTGGCTTATTTAACTTAGAAAAACATCCCCACGTTTCAAGTATGTTATTGAATATGCCAGAATGTCCTTCCTTTAAAAGGTGAATATAATAATCACTATGTACGTATATCACCTTTTACCTATTGGCTTGCTTTTACTGTTCGCCTATTGTAGATGCGTGTAAGCATCTGTTTGCTCTACTTTCATTTCCTTTGGTTATATATCCGTAAGTGAAACTGTGTGATCACATGGTAATTTGGGATAGTTTGCATCTTGAATGCTCATATTTTACGGTTTGGTCCTCAGAGGAGTGCAGGGTCGGGGGAGGAGAAGTAAGTCCTGGTTGGAGGTTTTAGATCTTTGAGGTCATGATCCTGAAGAGGATAGCAGAGCCTTAACTCCTTCCTCCCTGCATTGCTTCTGCTTCTAGGCTGCTGAGTGAGCAGTTTGCGCCTCCTCGTGCGCCTTTTGCTCTATTGTAATATGTTCCCTTCCACAGGTACAGCAGCAATAGGGCCAACCGCAGATGTGCTGAAACCTCTACGCTTGTGAGCCAAAGTAAACCTTTTCTCTATACACTGACTGCCTTAGTATTTGTTAGAGTAACAGAAAGCTGGCTAGCGTGTATTTCTGTCTGTGTTTTTGAGGAATTCCCATACTGTTTACCACAGCGACTACCCTGTTTTTCTTTCCTACCAGCAACGCACAGGGTTCTGATTTCTCCACAGGGTTGCAAATATTTCTCCACATCTTCACCAGACCTTTTAAAAAAGTATCTGCCGAACCCATAACTATATAAGACCATCTGTGGTTTTCATTCACAGTCCCATAATAATTGGCGATGTTAAACATTTTTTTCCTACACTTTTTGGCCACTGACATACCTTCTTTGGAGTCTCTGAAATAGCCTTTGTAGTCTAGGCTGTATTCAAACTCATGATTCTTCTGCCACAGCCTCACACGTCTGAGGTTGTGGGGGTGTGTGTGGTGTTAGTAACTGGATCAGCCCTGTGAAAGCAAGACAAGACCGCAGCACTAAGCTGTGTCTAAAGCTTCTTAATCCAAGAGCTGATTGTAATACAACTTTTTGAGATTGATTCCTGATATTTTTAAGGACTGGGCCTCCTTTTAAGATGACAAGCACCACGTGTTTTCTTGCCTCTTTAACCCTAAAATTGTGTAATAGTAAAAACTCTCTCAATTGTCTGTGGGCTTGGTATCTGCAATCGCCCCATATGTAGAAATGGAACAAACAAACAGAAACAAAACTGTAATGTCTCTTCTGTGCGATTCAGTATCAGATTATGATGAAAACAGCTTCAAGAAACCAAAGCTCTTCCGGCCTCACTTTGTTGTTGTATGCTTTAATTGGAAGGAGACAGGTGTATTGATTGACTGGCTGTACCTGTGAAGTAGATCTCCTTTGTTTGCTAGCCGAGAAGAGAAGGAAACAGAAGGCAAAATGATTAAGAGTAAAGGTATGTTGGGTAGCAGTAAAGCAATCTGACGGTGGCAAAGGAGATCCGTTATAATGATAGACGGCGAGCACCGCGACTGACAGCCCAGAGAGGACCCAGCCACCAAGCAACGTTAACGCTACAGATCACAGGACCATGCACGGGATGTGATAGAGAGTATAAAGCCTTATGATACAACTGGGCTTTTAAGAAACAAACGATGCCTAATTTGAGAAACCAAAGAAAGGTCATTTAAAATATAGTGAATAAATACTCTAGGTAGAAGGATTACCTCCTGTGTTGACTTTCGTCCACCTGTGCAGATTTTGTCTGCTGAGACCTCAAGGAATGAGGCAAGCCGCAGTCTAACGCTGTAGACAACTTTACTTCAGTTTCAGTGTACTTTTATACACAAATGTAACAGAGAAAGCAGTGATCCAAGGAACATTGTTTGAGATCAGAAACCATCAGAAACACATGTAAATAAATGCCAGTAAGTACATACTAAATGTCAGTGGAGCAGCCCTTTCCCAGAACTTTTTCCGGACAGACCAAACACAGTTGTCTGGCACATACTACAGATGATATCTGGGAAAGCACGAAAGCAAGGCAGATGACCGTATCCAGATTCAGGGCACACTGAGGGCAGCACGCAGCACACCCTTCACCAGATTGGGTTCTATAGCTATGTTCCGGCATGCACCAAGAACAAACATGCCTTATAGATGGAATGAAGTGTTCGCCACAGGAGGCATGAAGTCATATCCAAGAACAATCTGGGGAACAAAATACACTGGAGGTAAAAGGCCCTCTGCCTCATTCCCTGGAGCCTCTCTCAAAGTTCCAAGTCACTCTTCACCACGCGTCGTGCTTTTGGCCGTGTTCCGTCAATACTGGAATTACAACGTTGAGAGTTGTAAAACAAAATGAAATCTGTTATTGCTGGAGAAGAAGACCTGTGGTGAGAGATGGAGTTTTGACACTGGAGATAGGAGCCATGGCCTGTGCATGGCAAAGGGTGTGGGAAAAGAAGACTCGTGGGGATTCCTCACACGCCTGGACCTGTCTCTGAGGGCAATGAAACCGTTTAATAATTTATCTTGTCTCTTATTAGGTAGAATATTTAACCCTGCCCCAAAGAGGCCTGACTTTTGCCTGTGAATGATAAATTCTAGTGTCTTTATTTGTTGACAGCCTTGGGTCATTCTGTCCAACAGTGTGACTTAGGGTTAGTCTGGTCATACCTTAGCAGTTTTACAGTGTTGCCTGTGTCTAAAAATTAAGACTTGGGGTGGACGTTTGTGTTTTGGGGTTAACAGTCGGTCTGAGTTGAGTTCACTTAAATGGGCAGCTAGCCTGCCACCCAGGCCTCGATAATGGAGTCCCATTAAAAACACTGACCAGCTTGTCTTTGTGAGTCTTTCTAGTTGGTGACATTCTGTGCATGCTGTTACACAGATAACAGAGAGAGTAATGTTTTCATGACCTGTGAGAACAATGGCAGTTCCGTGTCTGTGGTGTCCTGCTTTCTGTTCTGGGAACTTCTCTTTGCTGGTGTCTCTACCCCTCTGAGTAATACGTTGTAGTCACAAGTGGAGCACCTTTCAGTGAGCTCTGCCTTTCTGGCGAAGAACTGGCTGAGCTCCTGAGTATGTTATCCAGCTTTCTGTTACTGTAATTGGTGTTGGAGAGAATTCAGCTTACAAAGAGAAAATGATTATTTTGACTCATAGCTTGGAGTTTTCAGGACATATTTGATCGACCTGATTGCCTTCTGTGATGGGGCAGCACACCAAAGTGGGGAGCGAAGTTTTGCACCCCCGTGGTGATTTCTTTGATCTCCTTCCCTTTCTTCCTTCCTCCATCCCTGTCCTTCCCTCCCGCCCTCTCTACCTTCCTTTCTCCACCCCCCCACTCCCTCTTTCCCTTCTTTCTTCTTGGCAAGGATCAGCTATCTAGCCAAAGGTGTCCTGGAATTTTCTATATAGCCCAGGCTAGGAGGTGTGCCCATCATTTTTATCTATCTATCTATCTATCTATCTATCTATCTATCTATCTATCTATCTATTCATTCATTCATTTATTTATCCCTCCCCTCCCCTCCCCTCCCCTCCCCTCCCCTCCCCTCCCCTCCCCTCCCCTCCCCTCCCCTCCCCTCCCCTCCCCTCACCTCCCCTCCCCTCCCCTCCCTTCCCCTTTTCTTTTCTTTTCTTTTCTTTTCTTTTCTTTTCTTTTCTTTTCTTTTCTTTTCTTTTCTTTTCTTTTCTTTTCTTTTCTTTTCTTTTCTTTTCTTTTCTTTTCTTTTCTTTTCTTTTCTTTTCTTCTTTTTCAAGACAGGGTTTCTCTGTTGTAACTCTGGCTGTCCTGGAACTCACTCTGTAGACCAGGCTGAACTCGAATTCACAGAGATTCACCTGCCTCTGCCTCTTGAATGCTGGGATTAAAGGCACGTGCCACCACTGCTCAGCTGTTTTTATTTTTTATTTTTGAGACAAGATTTCATGTATCCCAGCCTAGCCTCAAACTAAACTCACTGTGTAGCTGAGGATGAACTCCACTTCTGATTCTGCTGTTTCCATCTCCATGTTTTTATGCAGTTCTGGTAACACCCAGAGTTTCTTGATTGTCAGGCAAGTATTCTACCAAATATATATATATATATATATATATATATATATATATATATATATATATATTCACACACACACATATATACTATATATCAGCTATATATCCCATCCCTACCGTTGTATTGTATTAAGGTATAAAGCCTATTTGGTCTCACGGGTTCATGGGTACAGTAGAATTTTTTTTTTTTTTTGGGAGGTGCAAACTGTATCTCATGTCCCCACCCATATTTGAGTTAAATGCTTTTAGCTATAACTTTGGACATTAAATTTTAGCATTGATTCTGAAATAGGTTAAGACTTCTGGGTATATTACAGTGACATGAATGCAATTTGCATGTGAGAAGGATGTGATTTGGAGGAGGCCAGGAGCAGAATTCTGTCCTCCTACCCAGTATGTATGCTGAAGCCCCAATTGAAGTATATTTGGAAAAGGCTAATTGAGGGCATAGGAGTGTTGCCCTAATTCCAGAGGGTTAGTGTCATTGTAGGAAGAGACTCCAGAGCCCTGCTTTCCAGCAAGAGCATAGTTGCAACAGTAGGAGAGCCTTCAGCACAGACTGTCTTGGTGGACATCGTCTGGTGGCACATCAGCCCTCAATATTTGAGAAATTCACTGTTGTTAAACCACTCTGTGGTTTTTTGTTACAGCAGTCTAAGCATACTAATGTACTAACTAATGGATTGCTGTGTGTGTGTACCAGTGATTAGATTTCAGGTCGTCTAAAAGTATCGTCTGAAATTGTTCCAACACTTGAGAGAAGAACTACCCGAGGCGGCTCACTGAGGACTGTGAATTCTGTATCATCTGAAGTGGCTGGGCGGGAAGTATTGGTAATGGAAGTAAGCAAGATGAAAGAAGATAAGAGCAGCAGCATATCTGTGCTGAACACTATGAGTGTCCACAGCAATTGTGCCCCTACATTTGAAAATAATCGAGCATATTCAAGATTTATCCCATATTTAGAAAAATATGCCATTTAGAATATTTTAATTGTATTTTTTAGGGTTTTAATTTTATGTTTATTTCTGTATTTGGTGAGTGTCTGTGTGGGGGCATGCTTCATGTTTACAGGTAGCCACAGAGGCCAGAAGAGGGCATTGAGTCCCCTGGAGCTGGAGTTATAGGCAGTTGTAAGTACCTGACATAGGTGAACTCAGGTCCTGTGGAAGAGAATCAAATGCCCTTAACCACTACTTAGAGTATCTTTAAAATATGGATTTGCCTTTTACCTGATGTATCGAGTTATACCGAGGGCATGATAGTTAACAGCTCTTAGTTATATACAACAAACAAAGGAACATTTAGTAGAATTTAATTTAGATTAGATTTATATCTCCAGAATGGATTGGTTTTGTGTGTGTGTGTGTGTGTTTCTATTTTCTAGGCATGGATTTTGTTAGGCATTTAGGGCAGAATATAAGACATGGCAAGTAATATTAGAACTATTAACATGACTCACTTATTTATGACTCTTCATATAGAGTAACATTCATCAATATGATGTTAAGAAGCCAGGAGATACAGATACATGAACCTAGACGTAGAGCATCGCTAATCCAAAATCCTGAATTAAAAGCTTCATGTGCATGTACATGACACGACACTTTAAAAGTATCAGATTCTGGAGCATGTTATGATTTGAATTTGAACTAGATATGCTTATTCTTTAAAGTCTATGAAAATATTCCCCAAATCTGAGGTACTCTAAAATCTGAAACACTCCAGTTCCATGTGTTTCTTCCTGCGATGACATACCGGGAATGTCTGAATGTCCATGTAGAAGATGCTGCCTGAGCTGTAGATGAAGGAATTTGGAGGAGAACACATATATGGGTATATAGATAACAAAGACTGAAGACCAGGAAATAGTATTACCTTTTAAAAAGTTTTTCTTTACGCCAACTAGTTTGAGGAAGTATTGATTACTTCTGCCAGCAAAAGCGTCATTGTTCGGTTTTTGCAGGTTAGTTTTGGAGAATACTTCTGACCTTACTCTGCTTATGGCGGAATTATTAATCTATTGGATCATCGGAGTTTCATTTTTATTACAGATGTGTCTGTTTTTATCCCAATTACCTCTCAGCTATATAGGAGAACACTAGAACATTATGCTGTGTAGTGCTATACAGAAGCAGGTGCGCTGGCACATGCCTGTGGGCCCAGCCACTCAGGAGGGTAAGGCAAGCGGATCACAGGTTTGAAGCCAGCCTTAGCAGTTTAGGGAGACTGCGTCTCAAAATAAGATAGTTTAAAAAAGGGAAGCGGGTGCAGCTTGTTGGTGCATTGCCTTGATATGCTTGACACCCTGGTACTAGTCCCTGGTACCACAAGTCTAAATCAGACAAGAGTTGAAAGGTGAGGAACCTTAGGATATCAAAGTTACATTTGACAACACCGGTTTCTATCTATCATGGATTTAAATAAAAATCCATGATTTTGATCTAAAAATATGAAGTCCCTGCTGCACTAGGCTTTCCTTCTGCGTGGCAGTTGTGGGAAGGTTACACCTCCCTGGGGAGGAATCGAGTTTTCTGTTGGTCAGGAAAACTGCTATCTGCTGATGAGACTGTGGGAGCTACGAACACGGGCTCTCACTACCTGCGTTGACTGCTAGCTCCCTCATGCTTATAGGCATTCGACATTTTGATTCCTTTATCATACAAACTTCAGTGTGACTACTGTTTGCTTTTATGTTTCTCCAGATACTTCCAGTGTTTGACGTTTGGCACTGGGTGCAGACTCTGCTCTGAGCAGTCAAAGTGGTTTATGCTCTCCACTAGATTCTTTCTTCCTCTGGTTTCCAACGTCTCCCTTTTCTCCTTTCAGGGCCCACTGTCTTTCCTATAAGCTGAGTTCTTTTTTGAACTCTAGGTTTTGTTCTAGGACGACAAAGTTGATTTTACTATTGACTGTGACCCTTTTCATCTCTCCTCAGAGCGTTAAAAAGTCCACTCCCTACTCTGACAGGGTTACTGATGGCCATTCATAGATGGTCAGTGCATCAAGACAGTTTGTACTGATGTGTTTGACAGGGGGTTTTGGTAAGAGAACTAGGAATTTACCTTGTTGAGTCTGTGAATGATGGTGGCGGTGAAAATTTTATGTGTATCAGGAATACTACAAGACAAGAACTGCTAAGAAACTGGATATTCCAGTTTTGTCATTGAAAATAAACTGTTTAAAACAAGCTTATTTATTCTGAATATTTTTCTTAACAAGACACTTGTATAGTTATTTTATCAAAACAAGCATATGTGTTTGTGTTTTTAACTTTTTTAATTAAAAATGTAAGGTTTCTACTCCCGTTTCATTCTGTTTCTTCTTAAAATGAATAAAGATTTTTCAGCTAGGTCAATTCATTACCGAAAAATACCAAGTTACATCCTAATTTTTCATCGTTTGTTTTGAAATCCAAAGGATGTTACACATACCATTCCTGTTCTAGCAAATCTAAAGGAGGCCCCTTCGTCACATGGGACATAAACTATTGTTGAATTGGAAAATCACTAGGCACTTCAGTGCTGATGGGAACTAATGAATCTGGGACCCTAAGTGACATTCACTAGCTCATTAAGGATTTAGATGTGTGTTGGCTATTGCTGTTTAATAAATTATCCCCAAATTTAGCAGCTTAAAGCGAAAGCCTTTATCATCTCACACAGCTTCTCGGCGTCCGAAATGTAGAAACTGTTTATTTGGGAAGCTCCGGATTAGAATCCGTGATGAAATGAAGATGTCAGCCAGGGCTACTTTTGTGGGGTCTACTCCAAGTTCACTCACACGGCTCTGGCAGGAAGCCTCGCGTAACATGGGGAGTTCTTCTCATAACCTGGCTTTCCCAAACCCAGTCAACTGAGAAAATGGAGATGGGAGAGAGAAAATGGGAAGGAGGAATGGATGGATATAGGGAGGGAATGCTCCAAATGAGCACCATGATCTTTTTTACTCTTTCTGCTCTTGGTTACATAAGCCCACTCTTGTACAGTGTTGGAGGTTTGGTCTCGTCGTGGGACATTCTGGAGGATTCCTCAATCCCGATGATCCCTGTCTTTTATACAGTAAAGTATACCCACCACTTCTCAAGTTCCCCATTTGTCTCATCTGATTATTACGGCACCCCAAAGTCCAAGGTCTCATTATGAAATAAGTCAAACCCAGGTGTGAATAAGGCTGGTTGGAATTAGTCCCTTAGTACAACTTTAAAAAAATATTTTATTTTTATTTTATGCATATTGGTGTTCTGCTTGCATGTATGTCTGTGTGGTGGTGTCAGACTCCCTGAAACAGGAGTTGCAGACAGTTAATGAGCAGCCATGTGGGTGCTGGGAATTGAACCTGAGTCTTGTGGAAGAGCAGCCAGTGCTCTTAACCGCTGAGCTGTCTCTCCAGCTCCTAAGTACAACTTTTTGATTAGAGTTCTTTTTTTACCTGTTTTCCTGTCTTTCTGACAGCCAATATACAGTGAAGGGATATGTATAGAAAATAGCTTTTTTTGTTCTTGGGTCTTTAAACAAATTCTTAAATCACATTTTGTGTGTGTGTGTTGTGTGTTCTGGCCACACTATGTGGGTGACAGTGGAGGGACATTAGGGGACAACTTGTGGGAATATTTTCTGTCCTCTCACCATGTGGTTCCCAAGAATTAAACTCAGGTCACAGGTATGGTGGCTGGCACTTTCACCTACTGCTCAGTCTTGCTAGCCCATGTGTTTGGGTCTTAATCTGTAAAGGTTACTAAGGCAACATGTAAAGGCCAATGCATTATTCCCCCCCAAAATGAGAGCATAACTCCCCATGCATGGTTACAAAACAAACACCAGGTTTTGGTCTCCAAGCATATGCAGGAGTGAAGAAATGTTGACCACTGCGTCTGTTATTGGGGTAGCCTCTGGCAAGGCAAGGCTGACAGGCTAAAACTGCTAAGGAATGTTAAATCTGAATAATTCTGGCAGGCTTTGGACTGTAAGAGTGATCTCTGGCTAACAGTATTTGTTCCTGAGATAATGCCAGAGAAACATTAACTTGGTATGTGTACATTAGATAAGGAGGTGGTTGGAGTTTTAAATTGGGGGTTGGTAGGATTATAAATGAGAGGTATGATTGTAGGCAAGAAGAAATAACTGGCCCTGGGAGGAGTGACCTCCCTCAGAATCTATAACATCCCCGTTTCAAAACTCTACAAATACAGAAGAGAATAACAACAGTTGATATAATTGGCCCTGTGATGAATGGATGGCATAAAGAAACATAACACCCAACAGAATACAGAGCACTGCTCCAAGCACCGTTGTTCCCGTGAAGGAGAATGGGAAGTACAAAGGTATCTTTGGTTCATAGCAATCCTATAGCAAAGTCCCTGGCCCTCCGGCTCTTACAGCCTTTCCACACACTCTTTCACAATGTTCCCACAGCCTTAATGCAGGGGTTGTTTTGTAGATGTATCTTTCCACTGAGACTTGGGCTCTAGAACTCGGCCTTTAAATTGGTATGGTTTTCTGTAGTAGTCTCCATCTGTTGCAAAGAGAAGTTTTCTTGATGAAGCATGAAGACTATACTTTTCTTCTTGTGGGTATAAGGACAAATGTTTATAGATTGTTAGGGATTATGCTGGCTTAGCAAATCAGTGTTTGTAGATTCTCCCTCAATAATTATGACTCCACTAGCACTGAGTAGTCAGCTAGGGTTCCAGTACCGGGTGTGGTTTCGCTTTTATTGAGAGGGTCTTAAGTTCAGTTAAAGCTGTTGGGTACCATCAAGGTATGTGTTACCACTACTGCACCCTTGGAGTTATCATTCATATTGGTCCTTGATGTGGTTCAGAGGTGTCACAGATGGTTCGGGCTGTTTGTTGCTTCTTTCCTTTGGAAGCTTGCATGGCACCTATTATGAAAGCTAGTCCTTGGGGGAAGAAACATTGAGGTCATCAGCCCAGGGGGCCTCTGGGCTCTGTGTCTGAAGTGTATGGTATCTTCAGCAATAGGGACTTAACCTTTCACCTCTGGGGTTAACCAAGGACAGCAGCAATAGACTATGTGTTTTAGGAATGTCTAGGACAGCCCTGGCCAATATCTCAGAAGAGGGCTTCTCGTGCCTGGTATTGGTTTTTATGTTAGGTGATCTTTGTCTCTTGTAGGGAGCATTGTCAGCCCAGATGAAAAAAAGTTCTTAAAAAAAATACACACACACACACACACACACACACACACACACACACACACACACACAATGTATCATAGGCTTTTAAAAGGTAAATACTTAATAGTCTTTATGATTCCTGTGGCTTTCCAGACATCCTTATTGTTATTTTACCTACCTCTTTCCTTCTCCTCCTGTATTTACACCCTCCTTCCCTTAAGAGGCCCCCTTTCCATTTCCCTATCAGATCACTTGTATTTTGCGGCTCCCCTTTACCTCTTCCCCCCTTCTTCTGTATTTACCTCTAAAAGTTCTTCTGCATTTACCTATAAGGGTTTTGACCAAAGTATGACACCATCCATCATCATAGCATCATTCAGAATAGTGTAGACATTATTGTTCTGTACTTGTTCATCTGACTCTACCTACAGCTGCTAGCAACCATTTATTTATTTTCTATCATCATACTTTTGCATTTCTAGGCTGTCATACAGTTGAAATCATTATAGTGAGTGACTTTTGTAGATTTGCTTCTTTCTCTGGACAATGCAAGTTTAAAGATTCATTTTTCTGTATCTTTTCATGACTTGGTGGTTTTTGGAATCTGTTTTCCTTTGTGGTGATAGATGTAGCCCAGGTAAATCATAAACACAGAAATTTGTTTGCTCATAGTTGTAGAGTCTGAGATGTCCTGGTAAAAGCCTTACTGCATCAGAACATGTCAGAAAGCAGGAGAAGCATGCACACTACATAGAGAACTTAATAAGCCTTTTGTGCTAACTCCTGTGGTGATCAATTCAGGAGGTTCTCTTCTCCTGACCTAATCATTCTTTAAATGTCTCACCTCTTAATGCTGTTCAAGTACTAAATTTCTTTTCTCTCTCTTTTTTTTATATGTTTGTTCTTTTATTGAACATAGATTCTTTTCTCATACAATATATTCTGGTGATAGTTTCTCCTCCCTCTACTCCTCCACGTCTCCTCTCCCCTCTGGATTCACTCCCTCTCTGTCTCTCATTAGAAAAGAACATGCTTCTAAGAGATAACAACCAAATATGACAAAATAAAATATAATAAGATGAAGCAAAAACTCCCATCCAAGTTGGAGAAGGCAACCCAACAGGAGCAAGAGCAGGTACAAGAGCCAGAGACCCACGTCTTCACAATCAGGGGTGCCATAAAAATACTAAGCCAGTAGCCATAGCATATGCACAGAGGACCTGGCGTAGACCGTGTAGGTCCTCTGCTTGTCTCTGTGAGCTCATGTGCACCTTGCTGAGTTGATTCAGAGGCCTTGTTCTCCTGGTGTGCTCCATCCCCTCTGGTCTTATACTCTCATACCCTCCTCTTCCATGGGATTCCCTGTGCTTTGAGGGAAGGGATTTGATGGAGACTTCCAATTTATACTTCTTCCTTTCCAATTTGTATCCCCTTGATTTCCTTCAGTTGTTTTATTGCTCTAGCTAAAAGTTCAAGTACTATGTATAGTAGTTATGGAGAGTGTGGACAACCTCGTCTTGTTCCTAATTTTAGTGAAATTGCTTTGAGTTTCTTCCCATCTATAGGCTTGCTGTAAATTGTGTTTATTATGTTTAGCTTTTTTCCTTGTATCTCCTATCTCTCCAGGACTTTTATCATGAAGGGCTCTTGAATTTTGTTAAAGGCATTTTTGGCATCTAAAGAGATTATCATGTTTTTTTTTTTTTTTTCCTTTAAGTTCGCTTATATGGTAGATTTCATTTCCTTACTTGTATATCTCTGCATCTCTGGGATGAAGCCTCCTTAATCATGGTGGATGATCTTTTTGATGTGTTCTTGGATTGGATTTGAGAACATTTTATTGAGTTTTTTTGCATCTATGTTCCTAAAGGCAATTGGTGTATAGTTTTCTTTCTTTGTGTGGTTTGGGTATTAGGGTAACTGTAACCTCATAAAACAAATTGGGCAATGTTCCTTATGTTTCTATTTTGTGGAATAATTTGAGGAGTGTTGACATTAACTCTTCTTGGAAAGTCTACTGGATTTCTGAGCTATAATAGTCTATCCTGTTTTTGTTTTTGTTTTTTTTTCTTTTTTTTTTTGGTTGGGAACCAGTTATTTATTACTTCTAAGATTTCCTAGGATTATAGGTCTATTTAAGTTCTTTATCTGGTCTTGATTTAACTTTGGTAAGTAGTATCTATCGAGAAAATTATCTACTTCTTTTAGATCTTCTAATTTGGTCAAGTGTAGGTTTTTAAAGTATGTTCTTATAATTCTCTGGATTTCCTCAGTGTTTGTTGTTATGCTTCCCTTTTCATTTGTTTCGTGGTTGTCTCCTGTTCCTTGAATGAGCCATCATAGATATTAGTATTTCTTTCTACAATTCAGTAGAGAATCATTCAGTTTGTATGAGTTTGAAGTTTTCTGTTGTTCCTGTTATTGATATCCAGCTTTAATCTGTAGTGATCTGATAGGATGCAAGGAGTTATTTCATTTTTCTTGTATTGTAAGAGCAAAAGTTATGTTTTAAAGTTTAGTTACTGTGCCTAAGATATCTTTAAAAGAAAAACAGATAACCTCCTGGAATGCTAGGTGGGGCTGTTCAGGGGAGATAGCCTGAGTCTCCCTTGTCTGAGGACATGACCTCTTGGTTTGTGGGAGTGGCTAGATCCCAAGGTGACCCTACTGCACCAGATGCTCTCCATGAACCAGATGTGCCTGGTGGCTCATAGGCAGGAGATACCCAGACAGGAAGTGCATCAGGAGAGATGCTTGCCACTGATTGGACTTGGTGGGAAGTGTGTAACCTTATGGGTTCTTCCTTTTAAAGTACCTGTGCCACATGATTCAGGGCCTTTTTGTGGGAGTGCTGGAGGTGGCAGGTTCACTCCATGAGTACCTCAGAATGGTCCAGGTCAAGAGTCCAGCTTCCTGGCCAGTATTTAATTAAAGCTTGCTTGCTTTAGATTTGGCTCAAATTGTGGTAGTCTTATTCTCCATTGGATTTGGGATTCACATTATCTGTTGAGGCTTGCTTTGTGTCTGTGTTTTTGGAGAAAGTTCCATGAGGTGCAGAGTGTAGAAGGTATACTTTTTTGTGTGTTTCGGTGAGATGTTCTGTAAATATGTTAGATCCATGTGTTCTATAATGTTTGTTAGGTCCAGCATTTTGTTTAGTTTTGGTCCAGATGACATGTCCAGGGGTGAGAGTGGGGTATTTAATCTCACACTATCACTGTGTGAGGGTCAATGTGTGATTTTAGCTGTAGTAATGTTTCTTTTATGAACTTGGGTATCCTTGTATTTGGTGTATAGATGAATTGCAATATCATTATGGCGAGTTTTTCTTTGATGAGTGTTGCTTGAACCCAGTCCTGGGACCCTTGGGGGCGAGGGTGCACTGGCGCAGAGCCAATGACACAGACTCTAGGAGTCAGATAAATGGCAAAAGCAGACTCATTTATTCCAGGAAGAGGAAGCCCCTTTATATTCCCTCCTCCCCCCACCCAGTGTCCCATTGGCTCCTGGACTGCAAGCTGCTGCTGTGGCTGAAGAGCATTGGCTTGTGTCTCGTCACCAGATATGATGTCATCAGTCTCTGGGCATGTCTGGACAGATCTCAGGCCCGCTCTATCCAAGTCCAGAGTGCATGCGCAATGTTTAATGACAGGCCTTGTTCCTGCAAAGTGGCAGGCCTTGTTCCTCCTACAGATGAGTATGTGGTGTTCTTCCCTATTCTTTTTATTAGTTTTGGTTTGAAGTCTATTTCATTAGATATTAAAATGGAGACATAAGCTTGCTTCTTAAGTCCATTTGCTTGGAATATTTTTCCAACCTTTTACCCTGAGGTAATGTCTACTGTTGATGTTGAAGTGTGTTTCCTAGATGCAGCAGAAGGATGGATCATGTTTCTGCATCCATTCTTTTAGTTTGTGTCTTTTTATTGGGTCATTAATACCATTGATATTGAGAGATATCAATGACCAGTGCTTGTGGAGTCTTGTTGTTTTGTAGCTGTTATTGGTATTGATGTATTTGTGTGTGTGTGCTTTCCTTCTTTTGACTTTGTTGATTTGGGATTATTTCCTGTGTTTTCATGGGTAGTTAACCTCCTTTTGTTTGAGTTGTGCCTCTAGCACCTTCTGTAGGGCTGGATTTGTAGATAAGTATTGTTTAGATTTGACTTTTATTATGGAATATCTTATTTTCTCCATTCACGGTGATTGAAAGTTTTTCTGGATATAGTAGTCTGGGCTGGCATTTTGTTCTCTGAGAGTCTGTAGTACATCTGTCCAGGTCCTCTGGCTTTAGAGTCTCCATTGAGAAGTCAGGTATAATTGTAATAGTTCTACCTTTATATTGTTATTTCATCTTTTTCCCTTGCAGTTTCTAATATTCTTTCTCTGTTCTGTGCATGTAGTATTTTGATCCTTATGTGCTGAGGGGATTTTCTTTTCTGGTCCAATAAATTTGATGTTCTGTATATTTCTTGTAGGCATCTCCTTTAGGTTAGGAAAATTTTCTTCTATGATTTTGTTGAAACCGTTTTCTGGGCCTTCGTGTTGGGTTTCTTCTCCTTCCTCTATACTCATTATTTCTAAGCGTGATCTTTTCATAGTGTCCCAGATATCCTGGATGTTTTGTGTCAGGAGTCTTTTAGATTTAACATTGTTTTGACTGATGTATCCATTTTTGCTATTGTATCTTCAACGCCTGAGATTCTCTCCTCTACCTCTTGTGTTCTCTTGGTGAAGCTTTCCTCTGTAGTTCCTGTTTGAATTCCTAAATTTTCTGTTTCCAGAATTCCCTCACTTTGGATATTCTTTACTGATTCTGTTTTCATATTCAGGTCTTGAACAGTTTTATTTCCTTACACTATTTGTGTTCTCCTGGATTTCTTTAAGGGATTTATTCATTTTCTCCTTAAGGACCTCTGTCATGTTCATAAATGCTATTTTAATGTCATCGTGTGTGTGTGTGTGTGTGTGTGTGTGTGTGTGTGTGTGTGTTTTCAGCTGTGTTGGAACATTCAGGGCTTGCTGTGGTAGGGTCCTAGGCTCTAGTGGAGACATATCACCCTAGCTGTGATTGATCGTGTTTGCACACTGACATCTAGGCAGCTGGATTTAGGATGGTTATAGGTCTAATTGCTGATTTCTAGATTTGTCTTTGTCAGGTGGCTGTTTTGTTTCTTGGTTTCTGTTTCCTCTTTGGATTTTCAGAGGCTGTGATGGCTGTGTATTGCCTGTTTTCCTGGCCCAATCAGCTGGTGCGTTCACAGGGAATGCCTGTTGGTGTTGGAGGCTGGGGTACTGGAATGAGTTGGGGGAAGGAAGGTTGGAGGAGAAGATCTTTGGGAATGGGGGTAGAGAGGAAGAGGAGACCACAGCAGATTTCCAGCTACAGAGCTGGCTGGGGTTGAGTTTGGGGGGGATTGGATACCCATCGGGTATGGGTCTGCCTTCAGACTACTTTTTGCCCTGGGAGAAGTGGCCGTTAGTTTAGCAGGGGTACCTGTTAGAGTTGGGGTCTGGGGTCTGGCACAATGCAACAAGTGGGGGGAGGAAGGTTAGAAGGGGATAGTCTGTGGGATTCACAGGAGGTATGGGCAGGGGGAAGGAAGGCTGCAGCTAGTGTTCTGCTGCAGAGCTGGGGATGAGACTGGGAATTGGATCTAGGGGACAGAGAGACAGAAGGGCTGCAGTAAGCTTACCTGGTTTTCTGGCAGGCGTGGCCTGTGGTTTAGCAGGGGGTACTGCTGGAGTTGGGGGCTGGGATACAGTGACAAGTGGGGGGAGGGAGGCTAGGAGGGGATGGTCTGTGGGATCCATAGAGGTGTGGGCCGGAGGAAGGGAAGGGTGCAGCTGGTGTTCTGTTCAGCTAGGGAAGAGACTTGAATATTACATTTTAAGAAGTGCTTTGAAGAGAATGTTTAAGCCATAGCTAGAATGCTTTTCAGTTTAGCACTGAATAATTTATTTCTGGTTATGAGACAAGTTAGAGGGACCCACATCTCTCAGGGCTCTTGGCAGACACTGAAGATTGCTAAAGCACTCTTAAACACTATAATAATATTAACGTCAATAGTGAATTCTCTTTGTGTTTTGTTTAAGACAGGGTTGCAGTTCATAGCTAAGGCTGTCATTGAACATGGGATCCTCCTGCCTCAGCCTCTGGAGTACAGGGCACAGGCATGTACCACCACACTTGACTTGATAACGTGTCACCGTTGCAGATCTTCCAAAATCTTATTTTGAGATTCCAGTGTGTGTATGCTAATTTAAAACCCATGATCATGAATATATCTGAGTATTTTTAGTAAAAACAAGTCAAAACCTGTCAACCATATTGAGAGCAGTGCACCGGATATTATTTTATTGTTTAAATTTTTTTACTCACAGTTTTTCACTTGTTTTCGTCAGTAGATGATATGGTGAGTTTCTAATGTATTCTTACACATGGATACCCTTGTACTTTGCGAATATTTGACCTTGTATTATCATCTTCCTTCGTCTCTGACTGCCCTCCTTCTTATTAAATATCCCCTTTAGGCTTTCATATAAATATAAAACAAATATGAATAAAGTCTGATAATCACGCCAACACGGTCTCGATTCTGCATTGGCGAGAACGTGTTTGTTTTCTCCATTGTGACCCTCTACTGTTTTGTCCTTTTGCCTCACTCTTCTCTCCTCATAGTTCACCCTCTGTTTTCATGTCATGTGTATATACTACATGCAGAATCACATGTAAACTTAAATGCATATCCCTGTATCTGGAAATAGCTTCTGCGTCTTTTCCTCTAGTAGTTTCGGAATGTCAGGTTTTGTACGAGGGCCTCTGAACCACCATGACTTGTTATCGGTGTGGGTGAAAAACCCAGATCCCAAGTAATTCTTCCTCAGCGTGGATATCTAGTTCTGCCAGCACTGTTTGTTAAGAGAGACTGTATTTTTCCTAATTCATGTTTTGTACCTTTGGCAAAAGTAGGTTGAGTTTATCTGCTGCCTCCCCCCACACCGCCCCACCCCCTAGTATGCTGCTTTCTGAGGGGCGGAGATCACTTGTTCTGTATGTAGTATAGTGTGAGGCCAGGCATTGAGATTCCTCCCTCATCGTCCCCCGTCTCCAAGATCGCTGTGGCCGTTTGAGCTCTTCCTTTGCTTTGATACGAACCTTAGGATTTCTTTTTAGGTCTGCGGAGCATGTCACGGGAATCTCGACGGCAGGGCCTGTGTTGACTCTGAAGATGGTTTCGGTAACCCAGTCATTTTCATGATAGCAGCCGTGCAATCCGCAGCATGAGGGGGCTGTCTTCTAGTGTCTTCTAAGACTTCACTATCGAGTTGTTTCCCTCTTTGCTCAGTTTTATTACTTTAGCTATTGTGCATGGGATTTTCTTCTCGATTTATTTTTTTGGAGGGTTCAGTGTTGGAAAGGTCCAGGTTGTTGAATGTGACCCTGCGTCTTGTTTCTCTACTGCAAGTGTTTACTAGAACTATGAGTTTCTGGAAGAGTTTTTAAGTATTTTTAACTGTAGTTGTCAAGTTGTTTGCAAGTAGGGGTAGGTAGTTTGATGGCTTCCTTTCCTAAGTATTCCTTTTATTTATGTCTCTCTCTCTCTGAGCCTTATTGCTCTAGTTAAGACTTCAAACACTGTATTGAGTAAGTGTAAAAATAATGTCTGAGGTCTTGAGCAAAATTAATGCATAATATTTCAAACGGACACAGTACAGACCAATCAACGCCAAGTGTAAGTTCCAGAACTGTGTACTAAGACCAAGATTGGCGCAGATTCTTTGTCAGTACAGGCAGCCTTATGATTTTATTCCTGGCATTTTGTGTACCAGAGAAAGGAATTTGAGTCAAAATGTGCTTTTCAGTGGAAGGAGGTTTAATTCTCAATAAGAAAAAGCAATATTTTCAGCATTTGCCATTGCAACAAATAGAAATTAGTTTAATAAAACGCATGCTTTCAGACAAAGCGCTGAATAAAATGTATGCTTATTTTAGCTTCATTCCAACATCAAGTCCTCCCTCCAGTGGCTGCCTTCACAGAATTTCCCTTTTTCACGTTGTTTTGAGAAAAAACAAGCAAAGTTATTTTTATCTTTCTCAGGATTAAAGCCCATTTTCACATCATGTCAGTAGACTGTCTGGTGATTCTTTGTGGAAATGTTCTTTTGTGAATAGATTAGCCCATCCTTTAGCAGCCAGCAGAACAGATTATTCTAAGCTGAATCCTTAGTCCTCATCTTTCAATTACCAGTTGCTTAGAACATTTCCAGTCATTTGTGTATTTTCAAAGGCAGACTTTGTTTAGTTTACTTATGTAGACATGGTGGAAGAATACCAATCAAAGAAAAACAGAACAGTAAATAAAAGTTAATATTTTCAGAAGTGTATGTATTTAAAATGTTTTATTATAAGGTTATGTTTTTAAATTTTCATTCAAATTGTAAGAAATATTTAAAGTTTGTCTTTCTTAGTAGCTGTTAGAAGCTTCTGAAAGCGTCTTTGTTTCTGTTGAAATGTCTTATTTTCATTCAGGCAAGAAATTGGTTGGATTTTAATAAAAATAATTTAGGCATATATGGCAACTATGAAGTTTTCTTAATATCTGACTGTCTTCTTTTTAACTGTATCTCCTAGAGTTTATCCCCAGCAGGATCCCCAGGTTTCTGACTAAATAGATGATCCTGGACTTGGAATATTATCCTTAAAACAAAACAAAACACTCCAAAGAATAAATTATAAAAGGCAATGGTGCTAAAAAGAAGCTATTCTTTTTACGCTAGTGTTTTTCTATCTTTAAGAAATATATTATTACGCTAGGCATATAGTTGAGTGATACAGTGTTCGCATAGTATGTGTGGGGTCCTGGTTTATTCCGCAGCAATATACACACACATGCAGATGCGAACATGCATACTCTTTCCATATATATGTGTGTGTGTATGTGTGTGTGTGTGTATGTGTATGTATATATATATATTTATATGATGAGCGTGTGTATTGTTATAATTACATCATTTATCTCTTCCCTTTCCTCCCTCTAAGTCATCCCATATACCCCTCCTTGCTCTGTCTTAAAATCATTACCTCTTTCTTAATTTTTATTACATGTGTATATGAGTATATATGTATATACATTATATATATATATATATATATATATATATATACACACACATAAACACTCATATATGTACTCCTAAATACAGCCTGCTAGTCTGTATAATGTTACTTGTATGCTTTCAGGGTTGGCTACTGGTCTCACATAAGCAGTCAGTGTGGTCTTCCCTGGGGAAGTCTCTTTCTTCTGCCCTTAGCATTCCTGTATTTCTTTGTGTAGGGTGAGGCCTCCTGGGCTTTCCTCTGCACTTTGGCATGTCTGTTGGTGTTGTCCTTGTTCAGCTGGTGTTTAGGCAGTCATGTTGGTGAGGCATTGTGGGTGTAGCTTCTGACAGTATTAGGAGACACAATTTTACAGCAAACTCCCTGATTCTCTGGCTCTTACAACCTTTCTGCCACATCTTCCACCATGTTCCCTGAGCCTTAGGTGTGGGAGTGTTTTGTAGATATATCATTGGAACTGGGCTCTATACTCTGCAACTCTGATGTTTTGTGGCTGATCTCTCGTAGGTTTTTTTTTTTTTTTGCATTTGTTAAAGCTTAGGCTTTCCAAGACAGAATTTGGTGTGGAAAATGTGTATTAGTCATCAGCACGGGGCTTAAGGGTCTAGCATTATTGTTGAATGCTTATTAAACATGTGTTAGGACCAGATTTGACCCCTAGAATACTAGCATTTGTGAAAGAAAGGGGGGTTGTAGTTTGAGAGAGGAGTTTAATTTGCATCAGAATTGATAAAACATTTGCCAAGTTCTGGAACAAACGTTGCCCGTTAGATTTGTCCCATATAAGAACAAAATGGCTATGCTTTCCTATTACCATTGGCTCAGTCAGCAAATGAGGGAAACGGCCTGATGTTGGGTGAGGCAGTGCTCTCCACCTGAGGTCAACTCCTGAATGGTGAGTTGGAAGGTAAGAGACCCTTGGCTGGCTGTACGCCTGGCATCTGTTCTTGGAAGGCCTTGTTCCTCGGTGTTCTCCAATCCTTTTGGTTATAGGTTGTTTTCCACAAAGTTTGTGCTCTCCACAAAGGCTCTGTTGGTGAAGACAACACCCACACAACTCATTGAACACAGAGAAGTCAAGTTGGTACTTGACTTTACCTAGAGCCTTCACCCCTATGGGATAGTGTTCTTGGTAGAAGAAAGTACTCTGCTACCAAAGGAGAAATGTAAACATGAACCCAGCTACACACCCTGCAGTCTCAATGATGTTCTGTCTGTAAGATATGCTAGTGCAATGGGGGCACAAAGCTTGTGGGAGCTACCTTCCAATATCTGATTTGATTAGGGCCCACTCCACAAGATGGAACTCATACCTGCTGCTGCCTGGGTGGCCAAGAACCTGAGATTAGATACCCCAGAGACCTATAGGAAAACCAAATACTACTGTTCTGGAAAAAGGACATAGCCATAAATGACTCTTAATGACATTCTTTCATACTCATAGATAAGTGTCTTTCTCGGCCATCATCAGAGAAGCTTCCTCCTGCAGCAGATGGGAACACACACAGAGACCCACTACCAAACAGTATGCACAGAGCGAGAGATCTTGGAATACTCATCTCTAAATGGGATATCTCCATCAAATCCCTGCCCTCAGGGCTCAGGAGCCCTGTGGAAGAGATGGTTTGCTTTTTTACATAACCCAGGACTATCCGTTCAGTAGTGGCCAGTGGGGAAGGGGCCCTCCCATATGAATCATTAATCATGAAAATACCCCATAGGCATCCCCGAAGGCCAATCCATGGAGACATTTCTATTTTAATTGTAATTTCTTTAGGTCTTTAGCTCTTTGTAAATTGCCAGTACCAGTTTGACTTAGTGAACTCTTGTCTGCAAGTCAACTGTTTTAAACTTGATTTCCAGAGCTTGACTTAGTGAGTGTAGATTCTTTGTGGCTAGGCTCAATTCAGAGCAGTCCCAGCATTCTGAGGGCATCAACCCAATTTTACTCGTTCTGGGCCATACTTTGTAAGTCCATCTATATATTCAGTGTCACTTGTATCTAGTTTGTATTTAACATCTGCTTAAGACCAAACAACTGTGGGAAAATCAGCCTTTCAGTATCTTCTCTGCACATTTTATATGTGCTCACACCATATTTTGAAGAAAGAGGGTCAAAGGATATTCTACTGTTTTGTGTTTTGAAATGCACACTGGATAAAGATCACACATAACAAGTTCTTTATAGCTTCAGTCTACGCAGTGGATTCTCTGTTGGAATCCTAGAAAGGAAAAAGATGGGATAATTGCTTTGTGTGGTTTACAGAATGAAGCCACAAACAGAGATGTTTTGAGTCTAGTTTGTACTGTAACCACTTCTAGGAAACCACATTTAAACAGCAGTGGTTATCATGAAGTATACAGCATGTCAACTGTGTCTCAGTTCACATCAGTCAGAACCTTCCAGCGCTTTATTCAGCCTAACCTCCATCAGATAATGCCAAATAAACTGTGTCGAGTGCAATTACTAATGTATATCAAATGTAGCAAATGCCCTGCTGGCTGCATGTTCAGTAGTGTTTATCTGTGGTCATGCAGACTATAACTCTGAATTTTTATTAGGAAAATTAAATTGAGAATTTATAATGTTCCTGATTTAGTTTCAGCTGTTCTGTAGCCATGGAAAATAACTCAAGAGGGTAAAGTCTAAAACAGGACATAAGAGAGTGGCAGACAGATTGCTTTTACTTCATGCTTACTTGCTTTGGTCCACTACTGTAAGGGTTAGGGTCACATGTAGAAGTTAATAATCCCCTGGCTTATTGTCATCATCCCAATAAAGTGTTATGTGAATTTTTTGGTTGCTTGATATAAAATAGAGAATAATGATTATTGATTGCTATTTAATCATGAGAATCTTGATAGTGATTCTTTAAAATGTGAATTTAGAGTCTGTAGCGATGGCTTAGTGGTTAAGAGCACTTGCTGCTCTTACAGAGAACCTGGAACTCCAGTTACAGGGTATCTGATGTCTCTTGTGACCCTCTCAGGCTCTTGGATGTCTTTGATGCACATACTTATATTCACACACACACATAAAATATTAAAAAAATGTGAACCTTAAATGTGACCTTTGTATCAAATGTATTTCTTACTAATACAGATACAGTGAAATAATTATGTGTGTTGTTCTGTTCAGGAATCAGATAATTTGGGACTAATGAAAAATGACTTAGTGGTTGTGCTGGCTAATTTGATATCTGCTTGACACAAGCTAGAGTCATCTGAAAGGAGGGAGCCCAATTGAGAAATGTCTTCATAAGATCTGGCTGGAGGCAAGCCTGTCGGGCATTTTCTTAATTAGTGATTGATAGGAGAGTGTGCCTTAGTTACTGTGTATTGCTGTGGAGAGACACTATGACCAAGGCAGTTCTTATTAAAGCATTTAATTGGGAGCTTACTTACAGATCTAGAGGGTTAGTCCACGATCATCATGGTCAGAAGCAGACAGGCATGGTGAGAGAGAGCGAGGAAGAAAAGAGAGGGGGGGAGAAGAGGGGGAGGGAGGGAAAAAGAGGGAGAGAGAAAGGGGGAGAGAAAGGGGGAGAGAGAGAGAAATAGGGGGAGAGAAAGGAAGATGATAAGGAGGAGGAAGAAGAGGAGAAAAAAATGAGCCTGGCTTGGGCTTTTGAAACCTCAAAGCTCACCCCAGTGACACCTCTCTAATAAGGCTTCACCTTCTAATCCTTCCCCAATATTTTTACCAAGTTGTTCCCAAGCATTCAGACATTTGAGCCTATGGGGCCATTCTCATTAAAACCACTACAGAGGGCCCAGCCTATTGTGGGTGGGTCCACTCCTGGGCTGGTGGTCCTGGGTTCTCGAAGAAAGTAGATTGGGCAAGCCAGGAGGAGCAGACCAGTAAGCAGCACTCCTCCATGTCCTCTGAATTAGCTCCTGCCTCTAAATTCCGGTCCTGACTTCTTTTGACGATGAGCAGTGATGTGGACTCATAAGCAAAATAAGCCCTTCTCTCCCCAACTTGCCTTTGGTCATGGTGTTTCATCACAACAATAGTAACCCTAACTACGACAGTGGTTTATAGTTAATGGAAATTCTTCATTGCCAGAGGAATATTGTACAAACTGCAAGAAGCTCTCTGTAGCTAGCCAGTGCAGTTAGTTTTAGAAGTGTCAGGAAAGAGCATCCTGTAGGACCTCTCATTAAAAGCATTTCTCTTTAATTTCTGCTATAGAATTGTGTTCAGTAAGGGGTCGCTGGTGATACTTCATTTATATTGCATTTATGTAATTTGGAGTTGCCCATTCATAGAAGAAAAGCAATAATTATTTTCATGCTAAATGAAAATGGTTTCCTAGTCAGAGGTCTGTTAACTAGTTTTCTGTCACTGACAAAATGCTTGAGATGATAAACCTACAAGAAAAAAGACCATGTGGGCTCACGGTCTGTCTCTGGTGAGTTTCCTCATTGCTTTGGGACTTTTGGAAGGACTGCACGCATCATGGTGGAGAGCACAAGGTTGCTCACTCCATGACGGCCTAGAAACAAAACAGGCAAGAGGAGCCCGGAATGAGAGCACTCTTTCAAGTGCACACCCCAGATGATCTAATGCCCTTCCATTGCTACCTCCTACAGGCTCCCCTGCCTCCTGGTAGTGCTCCAGATCATCATCCAGGCCTTTAATAGTAATGCACGATCTCTAGGGGACACTTCAGATGCAAACTGTAGCTGTCATATTGTAGCTATTCCTTTTAGGAAATTTCATTACATCGAATGCCACTGATACTGTTAGTTATAGCAATAATTGGCAATTTTCAGCTACTACTATTTTAGTTATTAGCCAAATTTTATAGATGGGAAAACTGAAGATTTTGGATATTAAGTGGCCTGTTTATGGCCACAGAACTAATATTAATTGGGAAGATAGGTTCATTTATAAGTATAAATGTATAAGCAGTTAAAAGTATGAACTAATATATATTGACACTTAATTATAGAGCAGACACTGTACTGAATGTTTCATATTTACTTTCACTGAGAGGGAAGCATGATTGTCATTTCCATTGTACAAATGTGAAAAACAACACAGAGAAGTTAAAGAATTGTCATGGACTCCTGCCAAGTTTGTGAAGGAACCAGAGTCCTGTCTCTTATGTCATCTGTAGTGGAGTTGAAATTGAGCAGTAATTGTTATGACTATTGGCAACTTTCACAGGTTTGAAATGTTTAATTTCATTTTTAGGCCTTAAATTGTTTACTTCTCACCAAATATGTATGTCTTAAGGTATTTCTGCTATGGTCTTTGACTATAGGTATGCCTTTTTGTTTTGTTTTGTTTTGTTTTAATTTTTGAGACCACAATATAATTACAACATTTCTCCCTTCCCTCTCTTCCCCTCCATACCCTCCCAGATACCTCCCTTGCTCTTTTTCAAATTCATGCTCCCTTTCTTTATTATTATTATTGTATATATGTGTATGTATGTACATACATATTTCCAAATATAGCTTTCTCAGTCTGTATAGTGTTAGTTATATGTATGCTCTCAGGGCTTACCATTTGGAATTGGATAACCACTTGGTGTGCTTTCTCTGAGGAAGGCTATTTCTCCCACTCCCAGCACTCCTCAGTTTCCTGAAGTGCTTTGTGTAAGGTTGAGGACTCATGGGCTTCTCCTGTCCACTTTGACATGTTTATGACAACTTCTAATGTACTTAAGAATTGGAAATGAAATTTACATACAAGTAAGAAATCACTTGGGTTTCTGAGACATAAAATATTCAGTTTTGCATCATGACTGTTGTCAGGGTTGGTTTTCCTTACTGTTGTTCACTCTCAGTTTTTGAGACGGAGTCTTGCTTAGGCTGGCCTCAGACTTGAAATCTGCCTTTCTCAGTGGAATTGCTAGGATTCCGGGCTTGCACTACTTTGCCTGGGTTTGATGTGATCTTTATGTATGGTCTAAATTTAAGTATTTCCATTGTATATGTTGCATTGTATATATTGTGTATGTTCTTTCAAACTTTAGGATTAGTTGTTTTCTCATGGGGAGCCCGTGAAAAGGCCAAGTATAGTTTAACGCCTTTGGTCAGAGTGGAGCAGAATTAGAGTTTAATAAATCATAATTTTATAGTATGCTCTTTTCTAGAGTGTCATTTATAGAACATAGCTTTTAGACGGTGAAGTAAGGGTAGTTTCTTTTTAAAAGATTCTCATTATTTCCATTAAAGTTATATTTTAAATTAAACTTTAGTCTATTTGTAGTTACTTTATATATTTATGTATTTTCCCCTTAATACCTTAATACCTTTATGTTAGAGGCAAAGAACATTCTGACCTTCTAAATGGCACAATGCTTACAGTTTACACTAAACATCACACTTTCAAAATTACCTGAAGATTTAAAGTACAAGATGATTATGGCTAAGGAAATAGGATCATGCACTCTAGGCTAGCCTGGGCTACATAGACAAAATATGTCTCAAACATACACACATGCACACCCACCAGCAAATACAGTTGGCTGGTAAGGAACCAAGTTCAGCTGAGCAAGCAATTTGTGCTTGGTGATATTTGTGCTGTAACAACAACAGAAACTTGTAAGCTATTCGCTGAATCAGGTGACCATCAATACTAGCATTTGAAGCAGGCAATAGTAAGTTTTGTGGCGTGGGCATCCACAGAGTAGAGAGGCAGATCAAGGTAGGAAGTTCTTCTCTTCCTCTTGTAGTAGCTAGGAAGCTAAGAGTAGGTAGGCTTTGGGTAGAGCTTAATATATTGCTTTCATTCATTCTAGACTGTCTTCTGAAGATCGATGTCTATTTCCTTGAGCTCTTTAATTTTCTTGTCAATTTGGATAAACATGGCAGAAATCCTGCAGGGAGGTCCAGATGAAAAAGAAAAGACTACAGCATTGAAAGGTACATACTTAAATTGCCTCCTCAGCAAAGTTTTACTGTGCACAGTGGAAGTACAGGAATATTTAGGCACTCTTTGTTCATTTCAGTTGTAAAATAAGAACGTCGGTGCCCAAGCTATTTGCAAGTATTTATGTTGCTCCAGCAACCATTACAATGTCTGAAATGAGTCATAGACTCAAGATTTCACAGATGCAAGACTTCTTAATGCTCTTCCTGCTCAAGGTAGAATTTAATGGTAAAACAAATACTTGTAAGCCTTTTAAATCAAGATCAGTATCTTTACCATATTTTGCTGAGTGGAGTGTCACATGATCCAGCCTTTCCTGTATTCTGCTGTTTTGCTAACTGGCACTGGGGATATGCTGCCCAAGCCCCTCCATATTAATACCTCAGAAGGAATTCGTCTTAGACTCTCTCAGGTTCTGATTCTGAGTTCTAGACTTTTTGTGTGTTTCAATTCTGCTATCTACTATAACTTTATCTAGAGTAAGTTTAGTGACCAGCTTTTTACTGGATAATAAAAATGCACCCATAATTTGTATTTCTACTATTATGCTTATAATTTGAAATGTCTCCCACAGCTCATGTTGCTGTTTTGAAGGCTTTGCAGCCTTTGCGCACACAGGGGCAGGGTCTTCTAAGTAGGGCTCCATAAGGGCTGTACCTGTTCCTGGTTCTGGTGTGCTAGCTCCCTGCTCTCCCGCTATGTGAATAGTCTACTCTCTCTGTAGACTTAGCCTTTCCTCCATGCTTTCTCCACTGTGATGGGCTGAGATTTTCTGACCTTGTCTTCCTGAGGTTGTTTTCGTCAGGTGCTTTGGTCATAGCAATGAGTGCTGCTGCCTTGGCCTCTCTTTTACTAAGCAGCAGATGTGGAACAAAGTAGCAAGTTTTCTAGCTCCATTAAGATTATCTAGAGCTTTCCTTTAGAGGTGATGTTTAAAGCAGTGCTTTACCTGCAGAAAACAAAACGACCAAGGCGATTGTTGGCTTTGAGCTCTCTATACAGTCTCCTCACAGCCAGAAGTGGGTGATGTCTTGGATTAAGTTGGTAACAAGGGGCTAATGAAGAATTAATACACCGAAGTTTTGAAGTAAGAGATAACATAATTTGCTGACATATGTAGACATAAAATCATTAGTATAGAAATAGTGTTTAATGTTGTAGTCCTAGTTGAGATCACCTGAGCTAACTGTGGAGGAGAAGTCTAAGGATTGACCAGGCAGCTTAACCTTGAGATTCGCACAGAAGAGGCACGACAGTGACAGAGACTAGAAGAACTTACATAGATGGTTATGTTGGGTTTCCATCTAAATAGATTTGTTTCTGTCTTGACATGAAAATTTGATCCCCTAAATTGTGGCTCTAAATTATAATCCCACAGTCCCGCTCAGATTGATTTGAGGGGATTTTGAAGGTAGTATCATGATTAAAGGTGTGGAGGTAGACCCTAGAGATAGAACTGTCTGGATTCAAATTCAGAGTTTTCCTTTTACCAAATGTAAGTTTCCCAACTTTCCTCTCTCCCTCTCCCTCTCTTTTTCCCTCTCCCACTCCCTCTCCCTCCCTCCCTAACTACCTCCTCCTTCTTCTCCCCCCCCCTCTCCTTTCCCCTCTCCCCCCTCTCCCTCTCTTCTTGACAGTAAAATGCATCTGATCACAGTTTCCCCTCCCTTGACTCCTCCCAGCCTGCTCTTGGGACTCTCTTCCTCCGGACTACTCTTACGGTTCTCCCAGCAGTAGGAGTAATAATGCTTATTCTGTGTAGGATTGTGCAGATTAGTGATAGCTTCATATTGGTGATACAGTTGATCTTTGGACAACATGGCTTTGAACCTCGTTGCTCTGTATGTCAGGTTTTTGTTCTTTGTTTTGTTACTTGGTACAATTTAAAAACTCTTTCAGAGAATATGTATATGCTTGAAATGTAATTTTTTAAAAACTTAGGTATATCATAATTGCATAGAGTATATTTTGATAATAGTCTGCTTTATCATTTATTTCTATGAAATATATTCAAACGTGTTATAAAATGTTAAAATTTGTCACAGTTTATCCACATAAGCGCAGGCCATCCATGGTATGAGTTTGTATCAAGAAAAATGTAAACAGACACAGACATGAAATGATAAATCATGATGTCATGAAGTTAACTGCTGCGCCATGGTATGACCACAGAACTTCAGTTTGCACAGTAGGGACCCTACGGATCACTACTGTGATCAGTCATGTGTTTCAAATATTTGTCCGCACGCCATGTGAGATTGCTCATCTCTCTGTGGTCTGCTGCGTTTCAGTATGTTTTGTCAGTTTTTAGAGTGATCTCCAGTGTTCCGTGGATGCCTTTCAATGCATATAACACATATAATACAGGTCACCACCACAGACAGTGGCACAGCCCAGGCCACCCAGCCTCCGCAGAACCTGCATTTGGAACAAGAAGGTCACTTAAAGAAAGTTTGGGGACTATCAAAATGGTTCATCGTAAGAAACCCATATGCTTTAATAGAAAAGAGTGGCATCAAAAAGATGATTTTGTGTATCAGGCTGTTGTAAAGAAGGACAATGTCAAGAAGGACCTTTACAATGTAGGCAGTGGACAGAATGTGACATTATCAAAGAAAATAAGAGTATAGAGACCCCAAATGTCACATGCTCTGATGGAGTCCCAGTGCAGGACAGTAAATAATAGTAGTCTGCAACCATTATAGACGTGGTGTGCTGTCTACCATGAAGGAACCATCTATAGAATTACCAGAATGGGGGAGTTGGGAAAAGAAAGGGATCCAAGAACACCCTGGAGGCTCGTTTCCAATGATGCTTGTTCTATCTCAGGCAAGGTTCTGTCTTATAAAGTCAGTGGTCTACATCAGTATCATCACAGCTTCCCTGTACGCCGTGTGGTCTTGTGTGACAGGGTGCATGTATATCCACCTAGGTGTGTGCATATATGGAGGGTAGAGGCTGACGTGAGTGTTCTCCACAGTTAGTGTACACCTTAACTTTTTGAGACACAGTTATTCACTGAACTTGGAACTTGTTGATTTAACTGGGCAGGTGACAGAATAACTACATGGACCTATCTGTTTCTGTCCAGTGCCCGTGTGTCTGGCTTTTATGTGGGTGATGGAAAGCTGAACTTGGGTCCTCATGCTAGTACAGCATGCACTTCAACAAGAGAGCCATCTCCCCAGACAGGTTTTCTCTTGAGTTTTTTAAAAATAGAAAACACTTAGCTGCAATCAAATTAGCCAGTCCACCAGCTAGAATTTGTCCTCTGAGGCTGAGTAGGGCAGCGTTGAGTAAAGCTTGCCATCTTGTCATCAAGTCTTGCAACAAAAAATAATAAGGTTCTAGCAATAAGAAATGAAGTAAAGATTGGCTCTGAAGACTTTGGTGTTTTCTTTGTATGCATAGACTCTAATTAAAATGTCTGCGTTATCTGTACAGCATTGAGTTTTTATTATTTTGACTAAAAGATGTCTCCTTTTGACTATGATGATGGTGATCATCTCTGTGTTTAAGCCTGGTTTATCATCAACATCTTTATATTTCTAAAATTAGTTCATATCTGAGAAAGTTGGTATTTTTTAAGAACAGCCAATGCTGTGTAGTGTACTGTGTTGTTGAGCTATGATTGGGAGTTTAGTACAGTCAGGGCACTTTCAACTTAGGATGCTTTTCAACTTGTGGTCAGTTTATTGGGGTGGACTTCATTGTAGGTTAAGGAGTATTTGTACAGTAATTTAATGCAATTTTCTCTGTAAAAACTGCTTGTGCTAAATTCTAAAAATTCTGGACCAGTACTCTGCTGCTGAGATATACCCCAGCCTCATGAATCCCACAAATTCTGATGTATTATTTTTCATTTTCATTCAGTGAGTACTTTGTAAAAATCTGTGTAATTTGCTTTTTTGATTCAAGCTACTAAAAATTGTTATTTGTGTTTAATAATTGAATTTAGGTTTGTCTTATTAGGGTTTTCTAGAGGAACAGAAATGATCTATGAACCATCATCTATCTATCTGTCATCTATCTTCTGTCTGTCTGTCTGTCTATCTACCTATCTATCATTATCTATCTATAGGGGATTTTGTAGAATGACATACAGGCTGTGGTCCAGCTAGCCTAACAATGGAGGCTAACCAACAGAAAATCCAAGAATTCAGGAGTTGTTCAGTCCATGAGGCCAGAGATCTCAACTGGTCTTCAGGTTTCACTGGAGTCCTGAAAAAGTAGGCGCTAATGCCAATGAAGCAATGAACTTACCAGTGAGAGGGTGAGGGCAAGCAGGCAGAGAAAATCATTTCTTCCATGTCCCTCATATAGATGGCCAGCAGAAGGTGTGGTCCAGATTAAAGGTGGATCTCCCCACCCCAAAAGATCTGGATTAAAGTTGAGTCTTCCCATTTCAAATTATTTAATTAAAAAAAAATCCCTCCATGTCCCTCATATAGATGGCCAGCAGAAGGTGTGGTCCAGATTAAAGGTGGATCTCCCCACCCCAAAAGATCTGGATTAAAGTTGAGTCTTCCCATTTCAAATTATTTAATTAAAAAAAAATCCCTCCCAGGGTTTTTAGTTCATTTCAGATATAGTCAAGTCAACAGGGGTAGCTTATGGGATGTTCAGTGAGTAGAGTTGCTTATGCACAGGCCTGATGATCTGGATCCCACAAGGTGGCAGAAGAGAGCCACTTCAGAGCATTGCCCTCTGACCCCCTAGGAGCTTGCCTGTGCTGCTGTGCTCTCCCAGCCCTTTCTACCTCCTTTTGCTTGCCCCAACTCCCATTTCCTCTGTCTCTCCCTAGTAAGTAAAATAGAAATAAGTAAAGTAATACATAACAAATGTTTATTGTTTGTTTGTTTGTTTTTTTGAGACAAGGTCTCACTGTGTAGGCCTGCTGGCTTGGAGCTCATTTTGTAAACCAGCTGTCCTTGAACTCACAAAGATCCCCCTGCATCTGCTTCAGGACTGTAGGGGTTAGAGGAGTACACCACCACGCCCAGCTCACAATTGGATGTTTTTGTGAGAAATTTCCTTCATTGAATTTTAGATTATTTTTATTGTGGTTAAAAAAATTGGTTTATATGATTCAATTTTGAAACGTTGACTGGAACTTATTTTATGGCCCAGAATGTGGCTGTTTCTGAGTGTTTTCTGTGCCATTTACAGAGGTATTAGGTTGCCTGCAGTTCTTTGTCTAGGGGTGGCGCTCAATGAGATCTCTTTCTTCCGAGTTACCATGCCTATTCATGATGTCACTGTCCAGGCTTTGGTTAGGCAGCCGTACTGTTGAGGTATGGAGGGTGAAGCTTTTCTGTCATTTCTAGGAGACATAACATCACAGCAGTCTTCCTGGTCCTCTGGCTCTTAGAATCTTTTTGCCCCTCTTCTATGTCGTTCCCCAGGCCTTAGGTGGAGGAGTTGTGTTGTAGGTGTATCCATTGAGGCTGGGCTCCACAGGATCCCTTGGTCTCTGCATTATGACCTACTGTGGTTCTTTGCAAAGAAAAGCTTCTTGGTGAGGCGTGAGGGCTACACCTGCTGGTCTAGTAAAGAGGGAGTAGTAGGACCTCTTCTAAGATCCATGATCTCACTAGCCCCAGACAGTTGGCCAAGTTTCCAGTGACTGCTGAGAGGGAGAATTAGCATTTCTCAGATCTGAGCCCCTTAATAGGCTGTCCAGTAGCCACTAATATACAAAGTGATTAGCCGTGAAATCAAATACCCACAGGCCTTACTAGTGGCTCAGTGGGTTGTGTTTAAATATTTATGCATTTGTATATATGTAACAACAAGAATGAGAGAGGTAGTGAGGAAGTGAGGAAAGGGTTAAAGGGAGGGGACACAGGAGGTGTTGGAGGATAGGGAAAGGTAGAGGTGACCTAAATATATTCTAATTTAAAATTTAATAAAAATAAATAATGAGGGCTGGAGAGATGGCTCAGCGGTTAAGAGCACTGGCTGCTCATCCAGAGGACCTGGGTTCAATTCCCAGTGGCCACATGGCAGCTCACAACTGTCTATAATTCCATTTTTAGAGGATCTAACGCCCTCACACAGACATACATGCAGGCAAAACACCAATGCATATGATATAAAAACAAATAATAAAAATTAAAACATTAAAAAAATAATGAATACTCGAAACATTAAACAACGTAAAACTGCTATTTAGTGGGACATGTAAAGGTAAATTAGGTTGAATTGATAGCATTTTATGCCATTGTTTGTTTTCTGTGTTCTTGTTCTACTCATTGATATGAAAAGATATTGAAACCTCTAGCTTTAATTGTGGACCTATTTTTCTTTTTAGTGTCATTAGTTCTTTCTGGTTTTCTTAAGTGTCTTCATTTGGTACACACACATTTACAATTGCTACACTCTTCTAAGAATTTACCCCTTCATCATTGTGACTTTCATGTTTCTAGTTCTCTCATGTATTTGCTCTTTTTCCTCTTAAAGCGTAGCTTTTTCTAACAGTAATATGTTGGCAGCTATAGATTCAGTTTTGATTAGTGTTCATGTGTTAACTTTTCTAGTCTGTTTACTTTTAGTTTTCTGTCTTTATATGGTAGCTACCATATAAATAACTCGGTTTTGTGTGGATGTGGAATTGCTTTTTATTTGAAGTGTTTAGGCCATTTATATTTTTTGTAACTCTTTATATTTAGTTATATTCTATGACTTTGATTTGTTTATATTGTCTGTTCTTTATTCTACTTATACTTTTTTCTTGCTTTTGCTTGATTAGTTTTTTTATTATTATTAAAAGAGTTGACTTTTAGAACAACTTTAGAATTATAAAAATTGAGGAATGTATTAGTCAAGGTTTTCTAGAGAAGTAAAATGAACAGGATTTTATATCCACTGAGTTATGTATCCCTAAGACCAGTGTTAAGAAATGTATTGTTAGGCAGTTTCATGGTTGTGTGAACATCAGAATGTACATAAATCTATGTGGTGTAGCTGACTCCACACTTCCTGTTTATGGTATGTACATATATATGTATGTCTCTATATATGGGGTCTCTGTTTAAAGTGATGTACTGTAGTGCTGACTCAATGTATGTGCATGTATGCGTGTATATGTATGTACATTACACAAGGGGGAGGGGATAGAGTGAGATGGGTAAGGAGAGAGAGAAGGGGAGTGAGAAACAAGAGAGTAGGCACCGTGGCAGGCTTGGAATTTGGGGAAAAATTGGTAATACACTCTGAATCTGAGTTCACAAGAAAAGCTTCAACTCATTGGATATAGTCCACCTATGTTATTGATCCCAAGTTTATGGATTAAAAAATACATCTAAAAATATCTTTGTGGTAAAATCTAGACCAGTGTTTGATCATCATAAATTGACACATAAAATTAATTTTCACAAGCAGATAATAGTGCTGGCATGTATGACATCTCTCTGGCACAGAACTTTCTGTTATTAATGTCTGTCATTGCTTTTGCAAAACATTTGTACAAATTTATGCACCAATAGTCATACATTGTTAGAGTTCATTGCATTAGTGGGGCTTGCTATTTTATTTTTTAATTGATTAATTAATTGTTTTTGTTGTTAATGTTATTTTTACTGACAATGGATTTTAGGGACTTTTGAATGCTAGACAAGTGCTGTACCTTTGTGCTATCTATCCCTAAGGGTTTTGATAACTTTTATTGGTTATTGTGCAGCCTGGATTGGCCCTGAACTCATGATCCTTCTGCCTTAAAACACCAGTGTGCCAACTTGCCCAGATCCAAGAGATTATTAAATACTCCATTGGTAAAATGTTTTAGGGTTGGAGCAGAGAAGCTACAAGATAAGCATGGTATGCCTGGTAACAGTAAGAAAGTAAGAAGATCTCAAAACCCTTCAAAACTGAGAAACTGAAATTATGTCAAAGGGGCGCAGAGATAACCAAAAGAGCAAACTATTTAAGAAACAAAATCAGTGCTTCAGTGTTAGGTTGTTACGTGAAGTATCTGGTAGACACTCATGGGTCCATTGACGTTAACAAATGCTGTGTAGTGAAAAGGGAGAGGGTGAGGCCAGCTGCCACTCAGAAGAACGGCCAGCGATGCTCACCACATTCCTTACTTTAGGAGCGAGAAGATAGCGCCTTTGAGTTCACCTACAAGTTGGTGGGATAGAGTCACGTTTAAAGACAGGCTGTCTAAAGGGAAAGACTGACACTGTAGCGGGGACCGCCTCAGCCAGCTGATGAAGGTAGTGCCATCAGTGGTATTCTGTGCACACACCTTCTCCTTGGCATGTGGTACGAACTGTAGCCATCCCTGAGATGTTCTTTCAGAAAGCTGTGAGACCACAGGAGGCAGGCAGAGATGATCTTTTAAGAGAAAGTATTGCATGCCCAAATTGAAGGAAGTTCTGACAAAATACGTACGGTTTGTGCAGAGTCCCAGGTGGACAAATGACCTGTGCTGATATAACTTGCTGAGGTTAGGGGAAATTGGGCTACAGGGACACAGACACTGTGTACCCTCTTTCAACTTTTCCATTAATATAAAATTATTCCAGAACCAAAGTTTAAATTTTTGCTTATGTAAAGAAAGCAGCTTGCTGCCCTTTTTGCTGTTGATTTTTGTTTATTTTGAGATAAAGTTTCCCCAGGTCAGCAGTTCTCAATATGGTTTGCTACCCCTTTTGGTGGTGAAATGACCCTTTCACAGGGGTTGCCTAAGACTATGTGCATATTAGATATTTACATTACAATTCATAACAGTAGCAAAGGTATAGTTATGAAGTAGCAATGAAAATAGTTTTGTGTTTGGGGGTCACCACAGTGTGAGGAACTGTATTAAAGGGTCACAACAGTAGGAAGGTTGAGAACCACTGCCCTAACTAGTCTTCTCTGCCCTGGAACTCCCAGTCTGGCCTCAGACTCCCTAGTGCCTCCCTAGTGCTGGGCTCAAAGGCCTGCTCCACCATACCTGGATGGTCTTCTTTCTTGATTTGTGAAATTCAGTATTGTGAAGAATAGATACTGCTTTCGTATCAACCAGGTATCTTTAGCCAATATGGTCTCCTTTTACTATTCCTCATAAAATGGATTTATATACAGTAGTATCACTTTCGCATTTACAGTGAGTTCTTCTATTCACAAACCATAGCTCATTTATATGTAAAATTTAGTGGTCTTTGAAATGTCACGTTAATAACCATGGACTATAAAGTTAATGACATACAAATAGCTGTCTATTTTGAAGAGGAAATGTTAATCATTTAATAGATTATTTTGATATTCCAAATTGTGATTGTTTTGGGGGGAGAAGATTATGATTTGGAAGTACTTATGTTGATACTGTGTTAGATCAAAATACAGAATTTTTTGGAACTTAAATTTTAATAGCATTATCAGTTAAAGCAACAGATAAAATAAATCTACTTGAACAAAAGAGTGTTTTAAAACAATTAAAAGTGTAGTCTTTACTTGTATTCTTCATGAACAAGGAACCTGAGTCAGTTTCATATCAATTCATGTCACTTCTTCTAGATTTGCTGTCTAGGATCGATTTGGATGAACTCATGAAAAAGGACGAGCCACCCTTTGATTTCCCTGATACGCTGGAAGGATTTGAATATGCTTTTAATGAAAGTAAGTGGTATGCATCATATACACATATATGCATATGCATAATTGGCTTAACGGTGTTCATAGACTCATAGGAAACATTAATTACTCGCAAAATGGGCTATTTTGCAGTTTCATTGAGAGGTAATGACTTATCTTTGGTGAAATCCTTCACTCAAGTGAAGGAATGGAGGAAGAGCTTTCTGTAGTTGGCAAGTCTCATAAATCGATAGACGTAACTTTGACTTAGTTTACACAGTCTATCAGCTCTAGCTGGAAATTCCTAATTGAATTATATGGAAAAGTACATTCTTTCACCTGCTCTTTCAAAGGAGGTGGCTGGCAGTCTATACGTAGCAGTATTTTAAAGAAGAGTGCCCAGCATTCCATTGTTTTTTTTTTTTTTTTTTTTCAGGAAAATACTTGTTTCAAATCCTTTTAAGTTTGGAACAAAATAACCTCTATACCTGAGTTGCCGGAAAAGGCACCACACACCCACCATGCACTGTTGCATTTGGAGGCTGTTGCTATCACGGACAGGTAGCATGAAGCTGCCACTCCATCTTCAGTAGCATTAAAGCTACTGAATTGGCGATTGCTCCTCACTGTGTTAGAGGGAGTCCCCCTTACAGTGTCACTCACATGTGTAAGGGGCTTCTGCCTTTGTACTCAGCTCAGTGAGTTTTAAAAGAAGATGGTAGAAACTTTGATCATTCTTCAGATATTTTTTATAAAGAATGCTTTATGACAAGATAGGTGTGAATAGTAATATTTTGTGCCTGTTGGGGAGGAAGGGCTAAACCAATTGGCTTGTGGTCTGTTTCCTTCCATTACTAGAATCTTCCTGGTGAAAGAAAGAGGGAAGATGGTCTGTCTTTTTAAATTATAAGTAGGCTGATTGATAATTCAACCTTTTAGTAAAGAGAGACTAATGTTTGCCATGAGGAGAGTCTTTTATGGAATACTGTAATCTAGATGGTTGATTTAGTGTTGCTCATGGTAAGCAAACCTATTTTTTGATATATGAGGCACGTTTCCCTGAAGAATATCACACAGCACTATAATTCTTTAACACACTGTGACCAAAATCTTGCTGTTGTTGAGGAACCCCGTGTGCTACATTAGGATCTTACTTGCTCTGGGTCGGAGAATCCAATCTGGGAAGAAAGAAGTGTGGGAGAGGGATAACTAACCCCCCCACCCCTTTCTCCTGCTTTACCTGACTACCAGGTTCTGGAGTTGTTAGTAAGCTTATTAATTTTTGTCAGCAAAACCCTGGGATTTGCATGAGTCTGATTGGATAGTTTGATCCAGTGTTAGCTTCCTTCCTCCTCTTCAGTCTCCATTGATACCTTCTCTCAGTAGACAGCTGTCACTCAAAGTTCTGAAGCCCGTTCTAGCCCCTAGGGTAGCCCCACAGTATGGTCTCATGTCCCCACATCATCCCAGACCCATTGTCCATATGCATCAGCAACGGCAGCTTTCCACTGCTGACTTTCTTTGATTCTTGTGTAACTTCGAAGAGTTGCCTAGATTTTCAACCTTCATGCTCCCAGGTGGCCTCCAACCCCTTTAGGACTGGGCCCACTGTCATGGCGTTATCTGGTACCAGTTCTTTCCTTAGTGGGTTTAAAGCAGTGTCAGTTTACTTAAGAATATTGAGATTGAAGATCATAGCTTATAAATTACTGGGGACCATACCTTTATATTCCTGATAGGTTCATGTCATATTGGCATTTGAAGACAAAAATTTAGGAAAAAAAAGGAAATAGTTAAGAAAATTATAATTTTTATCAGACATTATTTATTGTAACATCTGTATTATTTAAAGCATATTCTGATTCATTAAAATACTGCTTCTTGTCTTTTAGAGGGGCAGTTAAGACACATAAAAACTGGGGAACCATTTGTTTTTAACTACCGAGAAGACTTACACAGGTGGAACCAGAAAAGATACGAAGCTCTGGGTGAGGTATGTCCAGGATATTGCTTTATCTGCACTCTCCAAATCAGAGGGTGAGGTGCCATGGGTATTGTTTTACTGTGTCTGGAAGGTGAAGCAGTTCATATACTCCTTCTATAAAAAGTGATTTTTAAAATGCTTTTTCTTCTTTGTATTTGTTAATATTCAGTCATTTGCTAGAAGCATATTCTTATTTTGAAAACTTCTGTTTTTATACTGACTTATCTTTCATCTGACTTTGGTATTTCCCCAGTGAGTCATTTACATGGAAAAACAAATTCACACCAAATTTTAACCTTTTTTGATAATAATTTTTTTAAAATGTTGAATCTTTTACTATGCCAGGAATAGGACTATTAATTTTATGTCTTTATTTATATGAAGATTGCTATTAGGATAATTAGGTTGAGTTTCTCTTACTTCTATTTGACTTGATAACATATTTGGCAATCTACAATTAGGTATCTTACATGGTATCACCAGAAGAAATGTTTGAAAGTGCCATTTGTCATTTTGAAAATTTTGTCAGAGCTAAAGATTTACTTATTGCATATCATATATTTTTGCTAAAACATATATGGACACATTTGTTTAATGTGCTACCTAGACAACCCCCCTCCCCAAGGAAAAGCAGAAATCTATTTATTTATATTGGCCTTTCAATAGAGTAGTCAAAATGCACCCTTTGGTTAGAGAATAACATGGAGGACATTTGGTAGCATGAAGAATTAAAATGCCACGAGACAGTTTTTCTTGGGTCTCTTGTATTTCTGCATGTATGAGCAAAGGTTTTGGATTTTTGTTCTGCACCTCTTACAAAGACATCACATTGTGTTCTCACAGGCTTTAAGGATGAAGAGGGCTGTGCCCCCTTCCAAGGCGCTGGACAGATTTGTGTCCCAGTCAAGAGAATAAAGACAGTGTCCCTCTCTTCAGTGGTGTAAGGTGGCAGGCATGCTTGAGGACCTTTATGAGACCAGGTTTGCTAAGCTCATGTTTCCTCAGATGACACAACCCCACATGTGCTCAGCATTCAGCTGTCCCTGTCCATCCTACCTTAGGGGACCTGGGAGGGAAGAGGATAGATGAGTGTGTGAAGCTCAGGCTGCCACTGCTGCTGCCCCTATTGAACTGTTCTTTTTTCTGACCCCCGAGTCTGGTTCCTATGGTGGCAGCTGTAAGGCGGTGCAGACTAACTTGTTGTTTTGGAAGCAGTTGTCAATTCAGTGTTAAACCTTCAGCAGGCCCCTTTCCCCTACTAGTTTATTTAATTTTATTTTTAATTTTGAGATTATATAATTGTATCATTTTCCCTTTCCTTTTCTCTCTCCAAACCGTCTCAGCCCCCTCCCTTAATCTTTTTCAAATTTAAGGCCTCTTTTTCTTTAATTGTTGTTGCATATATTCTTGAATATTCTTTGGTATTTGTAACGTAAATGTATTCAGTGACTAAAATAATTTCTTCTTTAAAATGCTTGCCCATTTCCACTCAAATTATATGCTGTACACTGATGGTGTTTTCATCATGGAATAACCATACAGTAATAGTCTTAGATAAGTGCTTGTACATGTGAGTTTAAACGGTGCTAATGTTTCATTTCTTTCTATAATCCATTATCTGTTGCTATCCACAAACATACCTTGTGGGTTTTTTCATTTGTTTGTTGGCGTTCTTTGGAGACAATGTAGATCTTACTGTGTAGGCTGACCTAAAACTCTCAGTGTATAGCCCAGGCTGGCTTTGAACTTGAAATCTTCTGCCTCAGCCTTCCTAGTATTTGCATTACAAGTGTGCCTTACCAGACTTAGTACATACCTGCATTTTTACCTTTTGCTTCTTCTTACTCAAACCTGTATCCTTCATCATCTCTATCTAAATCCATCTGTTGGGCTGGAAAGATGGGTCAGCAGGTTAAGGCACTTACTGCCAAGACTGATCATCTGAGTTTGATCCCCAGAACCTGCACGGTGGAGTGAGAGATCTTACTCTGTTAATTTGTCCTCTGACCTCCACACACTCTGTGATACCCAGACACATGCATGCACGCATGCATTCACACACCACATGCATACATACACATGCAAGCATACATACACACTATATGCACACATACACATGCACACACGCACACACACATACCACATGTTCAAATACCCATGCAGATGCACGCACACACACACACACACACACACACACACACACACACACACACATGCACACTAAATAGATGTAAAACAAGATTCCACTATCCTAGTTTCTTTTTTCCTAAGTGGTTATGGAGCTGAAAAACATTTCATTTTTAATGCAACGTTTGTTTAAGAAATTTTTTGAAATTAAAATATATTTACATCATTTTCTCCCTTTTCCTCTCTCCAATTTTTCCCATCCTCCTTGCTCTCTCTCAAATTTATGACCTCTGTTTCTTCGAATGTTGTTGCATATATATGCATATATACCCGGACATATGTAAATGCATGCTTACCTGTAATAGTTCTTAAACCAGCGTTCCCTTAAGTCAGTGTTCTGTAGATCAGCAGATCCCTTGGCTTCATACACTAATGCATTCTTTCCTATTATGTTGACTGAGTTTCCTATTATGTATAATAGGAAATAATGTATGCTCATGTAGAATGCAGTAGAACAGAAAGCCTTGAATGAGGAAGGGAAAGTTTCCTCATCACTGGCTTTGTTCTTTACCACCTGGCCTTTTGGCTTCATGTTTGGAATACTTGATAATTTGTTATAGACTATTATTCAATGAATTCCATTTCCTGTATTTAAGTAATGAGTTGTATAAGGTCTAGTGATACATCAACAGTGACACAGTTGTCACTATTGTGAATGTATCTGTAGGACTGTCTTTCACTAATTAATCTCTATTCAAGAGTCAGACCTTTAAACTCTGTGTAATCACCTTGCTGTTCTTCACTCACACCTTCTTGTATCTTAAGCTGTTTTTGAACAGTCCTTCCCTTATCACAAGACCCCATTTCTGGTGTTTTCTTAGGGTATCTTCCATTGTCTCTTCTGTTGGAGTCTCTTTTTCCTTTCATGTTTCTTCATCTGATTCTTCTTCTTCTCCTTTCTTGTTCTCTGTAACAGCAACCTAAGGCAACTTTAAGATGAGTTCAGCACAATTTAAATTAAAAGTAAAGAAGGAGCCATCAGGATAGTTATGCTGGTGACATGCCTCCTATGAATCTGACCACCTGGGAGGAGAGATCTGACTCTTACAAGTTCTTCTCTGGACTCCAACACACAGTGTGATGTGTTTCCCATTTGTAGATGGAAATACTAATATCTCTGATGGGTTCATTCAGGGATCAAGAGACAATCATGGTGTGTAAGCCTGAGCCACTGCAGCAGGGTTGAGCCTTTCCTGGACTGACCCAGAGCACGTGGCATGTAGGAATTTTATTGAGGAAAAGCACCACTCACTGATACAAAGGGCTTAACTCTGAATGAATAGAACTTTCACAGCACACCAACCCCTAATTTAAGCTGGTCAATCAGATATGGGTGAAGTCAAGACCCTGACAAAGTATTCCTTGATTGGTGCTTAGGCTGAGGGAGGAGGCCATAAAGTTCTTCCTTTGGCATTAATACAGTTGAGTACTTGGTATTTTCAACACAAAGATCTTAGTGGGCAAAGTCAACTCTGAACAATTGCTCCAAACTAGCATTCTTTCTGCGTTCTAGAAACCACACCCAAGAAGCTGGTTCCAACAGCTAAGGAAGGGACCTTCTGGTAGTAGCTCTAACTGCTAGATACAGCAGCTGTTATTTCTTCACAGAAGTGCATGTAGCTTTATGATATTTGGGAATAAGTTTAAATATTCCACTACAGTACTTAGCACTCATCACTTTTATTTATTTTAAAAAGTAAATGTGTATATATGGTGTTGAATATTTGTTTTAATTATATCTGTATGTGTATTTTGCCTATATGGATTTATGTGTGTACACTGCCTGCAGAGGCTAGAAGAAGTCTTTGGATCCTTTTGAACTGGAGTACAGACAGTTGCTAGGTAACAAATGAGTGCTGGGAACTGAACTTGGGTCCTCTACAGGAGCAACAAATGCTCTTAACCACTTAGCCATCTGCCCAACCCCTGTATTTATTTTTAATGTTACATTTTAAGCGTTTTAGGCAAACTACATCCTCATGATATTTGATGGATAATAAATTAGTATTATGCAAAGATATAAATTGCTCAGTATAAATTGTGGTCTATGGATTTTGTGAAATTTCTAATGTTAAAAATTTAAACTAAAGATTAGTTTCTTTTTAGAAGAAGGGAAGTGGTTTTTTTTTTTCAATCCTAAAGCTACTATTTAAAAAAATATTTGTTTCACTTTCAGATAAATATTTATAAATTCCAGACTATCTGTTGCTTAAGCTCATTTGAAAAAAAAAAAAGTTTTCCTTTACCTTCATGGTCAAGCTTCAGACTTTTATCATGATAATTTTGAAAGTGCAAGTTACTGTTTAACTGCTACAGTTCTAGTAAACCTTTCTCTGTAAGTACTAGGACCAGTTAGTAGACTATGTTGGCGGAGCTCTCCATTTCTATTACGAGACTCAGCGCAAAGCTTCCCAGCCAGAGCTGGTTAGCCGTCCTGACAGTCCTCCCCACTGAGCAGTGGGCACCAGAAGGATGTAGATGGAGTGTACTCTCAGTGCTTGCTTTCATAAATAGCTCTGATAAGGTTAATTTTTAGGAAAACTGATTTTTCCAACAATCTAAAGGAAAACCCTAGTGTTTTTGAGTGCTTCCTTACCGAACGCAGAGTTTTGTCCTTAGCTGAGAGCCACTTACTATGTGTTTTAGTTTATGTCTGCTTCTTTTTAAGGAGAACAGTTATTCAGCACAAATTGTTTTTACGACCTGTTCCTGAAATGTTCTATCATTTCTATATAAATTAAACTTATTGCATAAGTAAAAGAAACTGAGGTGTCAGTTTGTTTTCTGAATGTAGTATCATAATACACAGAAGACTGCTGCATATTAACACAGTTACATTTTGTAATCAAACAAATGCTTGTGCTAATATGTATGTATTTTTTGTGCTACCAACATATGGCTTGAAAAATACATAACCTTTAATAAGTTTGGATAGTTTAATTTAGAAAGAGATTGTCAGCTTACATTGGTAGAAGAAGGGCCAGGAAGGATTGTTTATAAAGCAAAAATCTTTGGTGTATGGATATTGGAATTGCATATCAATAAATTACGTTTTTGTGAGACTTACTCAGTGTGGATAGGCTCTAATGCTAACGAGTAAACAGGATGCAGAAGCAGCTTGTAACTTGGGAGATCTTCTCAAACGTTTCTTCTATGTCAATACTGAATTACTGTTAAATAGGGAATTTATTAACAAGTAGATTCAGAATGAAAGATTTAGTTTTCATGCCTATTTTGGGCCTTTGCATATTCTATAATATGTATCTTTATAGCTTCTGTAAGAACTAGTAAATTGTCAGTGTACTTAATAAGAAAGCCTAAACAATTAAGTAATCTTACAAATTTGGCTTTGTATTAAGGGATAGTGCAATGTCAGCAGAAACATCTAACATCATAAATCTCTCCCTACCTTAACCTAAACTGGTAAAATCTTTTGTAAAATAGTGGAAAATTATTGAAAAAATATTACATTAAAATAAGATTTATTGAAGACTGTAGGGCATTTGGATCTTACAGGGTTTTTCAGCAGCTATGATGAGGTATGCATAATGAACAGCTTACAGTCAGGAGCAATGCAAATTACTATTTTAATACTCAAATATTGTATGCAATCCACATAAGTATATAAATTCCATAATATGAATATTGTTTGAGCTTGCACTGGCTGTTCTAGCTCTGTCATACCTGTGTTACTGTACAGAATCCTATTTACAGGCCTAGGAAATGGGCATAAGTACTATTTGTACTGTTATGAGGAATCAGTAAGTAGGCCCTTGTGATATCAGTTTATATTCTTTTCGTTTGTCAAGCACATTTTGGGACATGAAAGAAAAACAGAAGCTGCATTATTCAAGGTATTTTGAACCTACCTTTGCTATTGACAGCAGAGCGTTTAATGTCATGTTTCTCTTTGTCCACTGTCTCCTTATGATTACTGATGTCAGCATTATCTTTCCATAGTGGAAATATCTTCGGCCCAGAAGTGGGGAACAGCCTCCTCTGACTTCCCTCACTCTGGCATTCATTTGTATGTTGAAATGCTGTATCCCTCTAGAATGATATTAATAATTAGACATTTTAGAATGGAAAGAACTACCCTGGGATAATGTTCTGTTTCTTAAAAGTAATCCACCATTGACATAAGAATAGACTACAGAGCAGTTAAACAGGCTGCGAAGTTCAGAAATGGAAGGAAAGCAGATACTTTTGCAGATATTATTTCTGTCAGTTGCAATCATAGACATAAAACACTAGAGGAAAACTACATTTTGCTTCAGTAGATAGTCATCCATAGAATATACAATCTGACTCTTCATTACAGTGTACACTAGAGTGGATTCCACATGAATCAAAAGCTTAGACAAATGTACCAGGTCCACAGCACTGATGATCGTCCTGAAACAGCACCTTAGAAATAATGTGGCTTAAAATATTCTTTCCTTTAAAGCAACCTGAGTTCCTGAGAGAAATGTCTAATTCTAGCTTGAAGCAAGAAATGAGTGTTGTCACCTTTGAATAATCAGATAGCAAGACAGCTTCAAGACTGCTTGCTCTTTTATAGCTTCAGAGGCGTAAGATAAACTAAAAAATAGTAATAAAATAAAAACCAACAAAGCAAAAAAAAAAATAAAGTATTAGCCCCAAAACCCATCCCCCCACATCCCCTCAAACTCACCAAAGGATAAAAGTCATGAATGAGCAGTTCACAGAGAAAGAAATGCAAATCATTTTAAAATGCATGAAGTGATGTCTAACCTCACATAATGTTGGTCAGGCTTTACAGGAGCAGAGCCTTTCTGTATTGTTGCTGTGAGTACAGGTGAGTAAATCCCATAGGGTGTTAATTGCTAATTTTTTTTAATTGTTTTTTTAAATTTATTTTTCTTCTTTCGTCTAATACATATTAACATCCCTCCTATCCTCCCTCCATTCCTCTCAGCTCCCCCCATCCTCCGTCTCCTCCTATTACATATCTTCCCCATTCCCACCCACTCATCCCCCCCCCCCAAAAAAAAGAAGAGAGTAGTCCTCCCAGTATCACAGCTCAAACAGGGCACAACAAATGGAGCGAGGCCAGGTAGCAGTCCCCACATGGAGGATGCACCAGGCAACCCAGCTGGAGGAAACAGATCCCAAGGGCAAGCAAAAGCATCAGAGAACCCCCAAATACACTGCAGCCTGCAGGCTCTCTGCAAGAACCCTAAGCCAGAAAATCACATAACATGTCTAGGAGACCCTTCAGGTTCCCTGTCTTCTGCTTCAGGCTCTGAGACACCCAAGACCATTGATCTGTTGATTCCATGGGCCTGTTCTTCTGATGTCCCTGACCCTTCTGGTCTCTGAAGTGCTTCTTCCCATCTTCTGTGGGTTTCCCAGAGCTCTGCATGATGTTTGGCTCTGGGCCTCTCTATCTGTTCCCATCAGCTGTTGGCAGAGGCCTCTCCGATTTAGACTGGACTAGATTCCAATCTATGAGTAGAACAGGATATCATTAGAAATCATCTCCTGGCTATCCAGTCTCTAGTTCCTGGCCTACCCTGCAGAATCAGACGTGGGTTCTTTCCTTTGGCATGGGGTTCTGCCTTCCATTGTCCCAGTGGGTCCTGTAGGGAAGATGTGTTACAGGTCAAAGGTTTTGTGGCTAGGGTGGTGTCTCAGTCCCTCCACTAGGAGCCTCACTGGCTACATGAGATTGCCTGTTAGGTGGAGCAGACGTTGTGGGTAGGCTGGGGATGGGAATGGGAAGATCGGAAGCCAGGCATGGGGAGATGGATGGAGGGAAGGAGTGTATGGAGGGATGGCAGAACTAATTTCTAATTCTTACTAGAATCACCACAATTATATGGGAATTTTCCCTTTGATACAAGACAGGGAAAAGCAATACTGTGGTTGGGTTGCTACTGTGCTTTTTTACCCGCTATCTCAGGAAAGAAAAAAGGATAGAAAGAAAAATCTTCACCGCCCTTGTAGGAGGCCTGGAAAGAGAGAAGGAAAGAAAGGAAAAAAGGAAGGAAGAAATATTCACAGTCCCTATTGGTTGTCTGAAGCTTGGAGAGCAGGAGCCGATAGAGAGCTGGACTAACATTTCAGTGCAGAAATATTCCCTAACATAATTCCTCCAACCTCCAAAGTCTCTTTAAGCAATAAGCATCCAACAACAAATCAACCAACTAACCAACCAACAACCAACTAACCAACCAACCAACCAACCAACCCTGGCTGTCTATGTTTCAACCAATATATACTATAAGCGAAGTCCCCGGAAATCTAAGCTGCATGTGGCAAAATAGTTGCACATAACCAAACTGTAGCCACTAGTCACGAGCAGTCTAAATCAAACTCACCATCCACCACACCTGGGATGGGACAAAACCTATTCCAAAAGCCGTTCTGTGTTTTTAAAGAAACCAAAATCACAAAACTCCTTCAAAGCATCTCTCTATAAAATAGATTTATTGTTTCTTTATTTCATGAAAAACAAAGACAAAATCCAGAGAGTAAATTCCTCAGAAAGGGAATCCAGATGTAGCCCAAGCATGAGAAGGATTCAGTATTCTATTGCTGGAACTGAAGATACAGGAGCCTCTGCAAGGACCAGAGAGGCCACTAGTAACTAAGGGTGGTCCCCCACCTGACAGCAAGCGAGAACCACTTCTCAGTCCTACACTGCAGTAAGTGGGTTTTAACAGTTTCTTGGAAATAGACTTTTTCTACAGTCTCCCATTAAAAGTCCAGTTGACAGACACCTTGATTCTGAAACCTGCAATAGAGAACCAGTAGAACCCACCAGGGCTTTGTGTGTGTGTGTGTGTGTGTGTGTGTGTGTACCCTTGTGTGAGGATGTATGTGGAGGATGCACACACAAATATGTGCTTGTAGGTGCATGTAAACATGCTTGTGGAGCCTAGAGGCCAATATTGGAGGTCTTTCTCCATCACCCTCCACCTTAATCTTGAGATAGGGTCTTTCGCCTCACTGATGCAGTAGAATGGCTGGCCAGTGATGTCCAGGGCTCCACCTGCCTCTGCCTCCCTAGCTGTGGAGTAATAGATATGCCCAGCTTTTTGCTACAAAGTTTGCAATACTAAATTGTGTTGTTTAGTTTGTAAACCAATAATAGAATGCCCAAATCATAATGTCTCAATGAAATACTTGATTCAGATAAGGGTCATCAGTTATTGCTAATTCTTTTAGATGAAAGGATATGAGGGAGTTTGTATAGTGGTAAGTAAAATAACATTTTTCAGATTTCTTGCAGTTGTAAAAGTGGAAAATACACTTTAAAGTAGAACTCTAGCTGTCGATCCTCCATAAGACAACGAAGTTAAGAAGCACTAGTGTATGAATATAAACAAGAACACAGGTGCTGGGAGGCTCTCTGCTCAGAAACTAACACCATAGTGTTTTAAAGCAGATACGTTGTAGGGGCATTTGGGGAAGATTGTTAATTTTCTTTAGTGAGATAAAGGCATTATGGTAATGTAGGAGAATGTTCTTATTCGTTGGAGATACATGTAAACTATTTAGGGAGAAAGTCATGATGCATGAAAATTATTTTTAAATGCTTCTTTAAAAAGAGAGAAAAGCTCAAAAATAAAAAGAATTCTAGCGTATTTGATACAGCCATCCTAGCACTTGTGACTTCAAGGCCAGCCTGGGCTATATACGGAGACCCTGTCTAAAAAAAAATTAAAATAAAAAAAATGAATTTTAAGAAGACTGTGTGGTAAAATATTAACAGTTTTTCAATCTGAGTACAGAGTGGTAGGTATAAATTTGTTTAAAAGTTTCAAAATGAGGTATCAAGGGAGAGGACTAAGATACTGGAAATGGGAAGGAGGTCTGGTTTGTGAGTGGGGCTAGCTCATTTGCATTGGTAGGCTGTCCTTGTGTAACACTGTTTCCTCTTGTTCTGCCCCCTTACTAGGATTTAGAATTTAGTAACTCTTTGGGATACCAAATCCCAGCGTTTGATGGGTTGGTATTTGCATAAAACCTGTATGATCTTCCTGTTTACCTTAAATCATCTTTTGATTGCTTCTAATACTAATAATCATATAAGTGCTGTGCAAGAGTTGTAGAACATTGTTTAGGGAATAATGACAAGTCTGTAAATGTTCGGTGCAGGTACAATTAAGAAATGTTTGGAGTCTAGTAAGCCGAGTGCACAAATGCAGAACACACAGTTTTCTCTAGGGCTAACAGCCTTGTGTGTGGACTGGAGAGGTGGCTCAGTGGTTCCGAGCACTTACAGCTCTTACAGAGGATCCAAGTCTGTTTCCTCAGCATCCATGTTAGATGGTTCCCAACTGCCTTTAGTTCCACCTCCAGGGAATCCAGAGCTTTTTTCTGGCCTCCACTGTTACCCACATACACACATCCAGACATACTCACATACATTAAAACAAAACCTTAAAAAGAAGATGGTTTATTTTTGTTGTACTGGGAGACAAACCAGGCCCTCACAAATGCTTGGCAAATTCTCAACCACTTAGCCGTATCCCACTATAGTTTGTTCAATTTCTGTTGAGAGCCTTTTCTTGCCCCCCCTCCTCCATCCCCCCAATTGAGCAGGGGGACCTTGATTGAGAAAATGCCTCCATAAGATTGAGCTATAGGGAAACCTGTAGCACATTTTCTTAATTAGTGACATGGGAGGGCCCAGCCTGTTGTGTGTGGTGCCACCCCTGGGTTGGCAGTTCTGGGGCTATAAGAGAGCAGGCTTGAGGAAGCCATGAAGGGCAAGCCAGTCAGCAACACCCTTAGCATGGCTTCTGCATCAGCTGATGCCTCCAGGTTCCCACCCTGTTTGATTTCCTGTCTTGACTTCCTTTGATGATGAACTGTGATGTGGAAGTGTGAGTGAAATAATCCCTTTCCTCCCCGGGTTGCTTTGGTCATGGTGCTTCATCATCATAATAGAAAGTCTAACTGAGGCACCTGGGGCATAGGCCATGGTTGCTGGGAGACTGCATTTGGGATTTAGGAGGGAATGGGCTAGCTAGGTGGGGGTTGTGAAGATAGTTTACTCTGTGTCTCCCATGCTGTACAAATCTTGGATCAGCCAAGAATACAAGACTTTAGCTGAGCATAGTAGCTCATGCCTATAATCCCAGCTCTTGGGAGGTAGAAACCAAAGGATTGCCATAAACTTGAGGTCAGCTTGGGCTAAATAGTAAGTTGAAAACCAGCCTAGGCTAGAATGAGACCTTGTCTTAAAAATCCACCTCCCAACCCCTGACCACAATCACCACCACCCAACAGCAAAATATGATACCTGCTGTTTCCTTGAGTCATTTGTTGTAGAATTCTTGAGAGACAAAGAACAGGCTTGCATATTATTCACCATAATACAGGAGACTCCCAAGCTTTGTATTCCTGTTACAGCTTCTCTCTGGGTTTAGCTATAGTACCTGAAAGCTAGGGGCTAGAGAGCAAACGCGGACAGGCCGGTGGTCTTCAGTGACTGAGTTCTATGACCCACAAGTTTTGTCCTGTTGCTAGCATGCACACAACAGCAATAAGCTGATTAGCTTCTGAATGGGTGATAATGAGATCCCAGACCCTCCAGTGAAGATGGAGGCTTTATCCAGTGATCATCACTAATCCTGCTTTCCTTCTGACTTCTCATTTCTGCTTATCGCTGAACCTGGATCTTCAGAGTATGATGTCTCTAGGATTTTGTGTGGACACTACCTTGCTTTTTCTGTTTAAATGGTTAATACTATCATTCAGTTGTTTAAGTCAGAAACGTCACACCTTCAATCTTTGGTAATTACTGCATCTTGTCATTTTTAACTTCTTGACATACCTCTGTCTTTCCCTATCTTCATTCCTATCAGTTTAGCTTCAGTTTGCATAATTTCTGATTAGCTTACTGTAATCCTTACTGTTCTGTACTGAATTGTGTTCCCAAGTTAAAAATATAATCTTTCCTCAAATTGTGTTTAGAGATAGAGCTTTTAAAGAGCTGATTAAAGTTAAACTAGGATGCAGTGGTGGAGTCCTAATCCAGTAGCGGAGACTTTTCTGTTTACGCATGTCTACATGTGTATACACACAGGTAGTGACCATGTGACAGCCAGGGGTGGGGTAGGGGACAGACAGACAGACAGACAAACAAACAAACAGAAAATCTTTCAACAGGAACCAAATTGGCCTGCACCTTGGTCACAGACTTCTGAGTCTTCAGAGCTGCGAGTTCTGTTGTTTGACCCATTCTGTCTATGTTTTTACTTCTTTCTTGCCCCAGTCCCAACACACCCTATGTTTGAGCTGTATAAACCTACTAACTTTGAAAACAAAGGTCATGCTAGTTTGTGTCTCTGGTACTCTTTCAGGCAGAGAGCTGTGGTGCCAACTCCGTGCTTTCCCACCCCATTGGCTCCAGGGCATTTACTGACCTTTCAGGCTTAGTCCATCCTTTAATAATGGCTTCTTTGATTTGTGTAGGATAGAATGGCTCCTCTTGCCTTTTGGTCTCATATGTGAATATGTGCTTCTAAAGCAGTTCTCCTATAGCATGTACAATGTTTTATAGTTTATATTATATTTTATAGTTTATTAGTTTTTTTATATATATCTTCTTTTACCAGATGTATCAGGAGAGGGGACCTAACACACTAAGGCTACATGGGTAGTCAGGATTCTTCAGGGAAAGAGAATCTTGTTTGGATGCCTAGATTTATATCAACACGGGGGGAGAGGGGGAGAAGAGAGGGGAGGAAAGGGAGAATTGGTTTCTGTAGAAATTCAATAAAGAGTTACTTTCTGAATTTAAAAGCAAGGTTTAGAGGGTTTTTTCCCCCATCATTCTGTTCTTTGCAAGGGGTGGGAGTTATTTTTGTTAAGGCGTTCAGCTGATTAGATGAAGCCCACCAATGATAGGAAAATTTGTTTTATTCAAAGCTCAACAAGTTAATTGTAAATCCCTTCTAAAAACACTCTCAAAAAATACCCAAAATGTTTTACCTAATAACTGGGCATTATGGGCCTGCCAAGTTGATTCATAGAATTAACTGGAGAGTGATCACTCAAAGATAAACCTTTAATAAAATAAATATATTATTGCACGCATGTAAATGATGTGGGGGGCATATGTGTCGTGTGGAGGCCAGAGGATAACTTTGTATAGCTTGGTTCCTGCCTGTCACATTTATTTATTATATTGTATCACTAGGCTTGCATTCGTGGGTGGCAAGTGACTTTACCTGCTGAGATATCTCACCAGCTCCCACTGGGATATAATTTTGTCAGAGTATGCTATAAGACCTTACACATGCTGGCAATTTATTCCTACCAGAAGCTCACCATCCTATCCTGTGTATCTTTCCACATACAGAAACAAGGTTGGTCGCTATTTCAGCCAACCATGGCATACAGGCATGGAGCAAGCCTCTCTTGCTACATACATGCATACATACATACATACACATATATATCCAGGAACCTTTCAGACCTCTAGTCATTGAGGTTAGTGCTACATGAGCAGCCTGGTTGTAGTGCTATACTGTACACTGTGGCCGGGCAGAACACAGTTCCCGGAAGTTCCTTCTCAGATGGTACTGTTGGAGGTAAATGCAACTGGAAAATTAAGTCATGCTACAAGAGTTCCAGTCACTCGTCAAAAGTTAGTGCACTTACATCACAGTGAATACTCAGTGTGACTCTACCATGATGCTGCTTAGATCTATCAGGTTCTAAAGCCAAGGCGGCCTGGACAGACATGCTGCCTTTTCACTTCCAGCATCTTCTGTAATTATTTGACAACAGATACACTGTTGCTTTTTCACACTGAACAGTGTGGCAATAGATTTCCTTGTTTACTCAGTCATTTGCCTTCAGCCACTGTTTCTCCTATTCGCCGTTGACTTTTGACCGAAACTATTCCATCCTAGAAAAGGCCGTCAGATTCATCTATGATGCTGGTCTGGTTTTCCGTAGCAATATGAGCCTAGCAAGAACATTCAATTCGTTTCCATCCATGAAGTAGACAGAGAACCAGCTGTCTCTGCCCCTGGACAGTATGGCTGCAGGTGCTGTCAAATTCTCTTTTGCCAGATGGGGTGAAGACGTGATTCCTCCTATCAGGCCTTCAGTATTCTGACATAAACACTTAAAGTATAGTTATACTTTTCTTTTTTCTTTCTGTGATTTTGCTTTTCAAGCTAGGTACCTGCAATGTGTCCCAGTTGAGCCACAAACTTGTAATCTTCCTGCCTTCCCCTGAGTGCTGGCATTACTGGTATAAAACATAAGAGTCGGCAAGTAGTTACAGCTTTGTGGGGATTATCTCTGCTTCCAGCACCTGTAGTTCAAAACACATCTTGGAACTTCTTCAGGGGTTAGCGTGAGCATTGATGTGATGTTGTGAATAGCTGTATAGCCCCCCAAGAATGGTCCCTCGTCCCTCAAATACGTGGAGTAATCTCTTCTCAGGAACCTTCTTTGCTTTCTTCTATGTTGAGTGTGAGCACATACTTTGGAATTCCTATAAATTAGCCCTTCTTAACTCCCATAACATTAAAAGAATAATACTTTATGAATTCTTTGAGAATCCCTTATAATGTTACAATGTATTTTAATCATATTTATCCATTTTGGAGTTTTTCCATTTAATGGATATAAAGTTGTCCTTCGTATTTCTTTGGACTATTTTTGGTTTGAAGTCTGTTTTGTCAGATATTAGAATAGTTATACCTGCTTGTCTCTTAGTTGCATTTGCTTTGAATATCTTTTCCATCCTTTTACCTTAAGGTAGTGTTTATTACTGTTGGTAAAATGTGTTTCACAGAGGCAATGAAATGGCCCTTACTTTCTTTCTGAATCCAGTCTGTTAGTCTTTGTCTTCTTATCAGGAGAATTAAAACCATTAGTAATGAGAGTTGTTATTGAACAGTGTTTATTAATGTTATTTTGTTGTTCTGCTTCTGTTTTGTTTATTCTTTGTGGCCTATTGTGTGTCTTTAATCTCATCAGATTGAAGTATTCTTTGGAGGATCCTCTGTAGAGACAGCTTACTGGTCATAAGTTCTTTAACTTAGGGTTTTATCATGCAGAGTTCTTCTTTCTTCTTGCATTACCATAGACAGCTTTGCTGCTTATAATAGACTAGGCTGATATCTTTGGTCTTTCAGAATCTGCAGAATACCAGTTCATCTGTCCCCTACTGGGTTTCAAAGTCGCCATAGAGAAGTCAGATGTCATTCTTATGGTCCTACTTTTATACAGGACTTAGTTTTTCTCTCTTGCAGCTTTAGTAACTTTGTTGTGCACATTTAATCTTTTGATTATCGTGTGGTGTGTACTGTTTTTCTGGTCCTGCCTATTAGATGTTCTGTGGGCCTCTTCTACCTTAATAGGGATCTAATTCCTTAGTTAAGGGCAATTTTCTTTTATGATTTTTTTTGTGGAAGGTATTTTCTTCGTCTTTGACTTGGGTTTTTTTCTCCTTTAATACCTTCTATTTGATCTTTTTATCGTATCCCACAGTTCCTGTATGTTCATTTGCTGTGGTATGGTTACTGTGGTGGCTCACCAAGAGAGACAAGGAGGCATGTTTATAGATGAAAACCCTGCCAGACCTCAGCAGAGGGAACCACCATCCTGGCCAGCACCATCCTGGCCAGTGGAACTCCAAGCATCTTAGCTCAGGTGTTTTTATTGGTTCAGAACTCAGGTGCAGATCAAAAGCAATCAAACATCCCCCTACATAAATCTTAACACCTGCAGACAATGCAAAACAAAAACCACTATGTAGCCCTTCCTCCAACAGTGCACAAAATGATTATTTTAAACAACAAAAAATAAAACTTCTACAACATTCATTTTTGATTTGTTTTGTTTTTGTTAAACTTAACATTTTCTTTGAGTGTGATCCAGTTTCTCTCCATTGTGGCCACGGCCTCCTGTTCTTCTGCTCGATCCCATCTATCACCAAGTCTTTCTGCTAAGCTTTTTGTTAGACTTCTGACTCTTTCATTTTGAGATTCATTTCTGTATGGGTTTTTTCAGAGATTCTAATTTTTATCTAATTTTTATTATGTTTGCATATCTTGAATTATTTTTATTAGTTAATTATACAGTGTATATTTTTTCAGTGAGCATTCCAGCATTTATTTATATCTTCTTTAAATTCCTCGAACATATTTTCAGTTGCTATTTAGAAATCCTTGTCTTATGCATCAGCTAACTAACTTTTCTCAGGTAGTATTACAATATAGATGCTAATTTATGGAGGAGGTATGCTGTCTTGGTCACTCATGTTGTTGGTGCTATTGCCGTGGGACCTAGGCATTAACACCTAGTACAGTGTTAATGTCTCTTGGCATGTATATCTATCCTCACCTTTGCTGAGTGAGTGTCTGAACCTTTGTCTGCCGTTACTTCAACCTGTTAGTTGTGAACCCACTGGATGGTGCTTGGAGTTAAGTCTTGGGGACATACTTCTTGGATGTGTCAGTAGGGTGTCATGCTAGGGAAGCTCGCTACCACTGACTGCATCCCCAGCCTTTATATTTTGACACAGGGTCTTGTCATGTAGACCATGGGATGGTCTTGAACTTGTAATTCTCTTCTGTCTCCCACATGCTGAGGTTATAGGTAAGCATTCCATTACCGAGCTCAGAAAGGCTGTCTCCTAGGAGCTTCAGTAGAACGGTACCTGTCTGACACTAGAATCTAATGGTATAGTTGGCTCCAGAATTACTCCTAAGAAAGAACTGACTATGTGCTTTTGAATGTAGGTATGTGTTTCTCTGGTTGGCATTTCTATAGAAATCATTACACTTTCTCATAGAAAAATTCTTTAGTACTGTTTTCTTAAAATTAAACTGTACTGGCTTAACCCCCCTAATTATGAGTGTTTCAGTTTTCAATATTATTATATTTTAGTTACAAAAGCAATTTTAAACTCAAGAAAAGTAGCAAACCATTGCTTTTCGGTAAGTGTGTGTCATGTTGTGACATCTGGTAATTTTCTTGTTCAGAATCACAGCAGTTCTTGGTTGGCAACACTCATGGGTCTTTACTGTAAGTGCCAGTCTGCATGAATTCAAGCTGTGGTCACTTACAGAATTATGTCTGAGTTTTGATCATAGGAACCAGTGATATTGATTGACTTTTTGTGATTCAGAAATAACCTGGTGCTGTTCAGGCCTCATGGAAATCTGTCATTTTCTTTCATATGGCTTTAAGGATAGAGGTCAGCAATGTTTTCCAGTAGAGATTATATACCCTGTATAACTACAGCAATTAACTACCTGTTTTGTTTCAAGTTCAGTTTATAGGGAAGGCAAGAATAGCCACTGATGCTTGCTTAGAGAATTCAGCCAGTGGCTCCTGTCTTCAACTCTTCTCCCAGTAGTATTTGGTCATAGCTTTGGGACTTTGTTCAGCTTACCAGCCACTCCTCTTGGTCACATGTGTCACCACACTGTGTTTGTTAGTTTTGCATTATTTTTCCTGTTCCTGATACACTAATATAACTAATGTACTCTATTGTCCTATCATAAATCAGTACCAAGTCACAATTCCACCAAATTATTACAGCAAGCTAGGGAGTTCAGCTTACTCCATGGTAATAAGGCAAATATAAATTGGAATCCTCAATATAAGTGTAAATGGAATTTGACTCCACTGTGATAGATATCAAGAAAAAGGTGCTAATGATACCATGCCTTAAGCATGTAATACATAGTGGATATTCTTTTTCCTGTAAGAAAAGGAAAGAGAAATGAAAAGAAAAATGCATTTGTGAAAGTAGTCACTGAGTATTGGTCGTCTTTTGAATTTTTTTGTACAGTTGACACCATAGTAGAGATAGCTGGCACTATCTTTATTGAGGCTCAAGTAATCCACTGCTTGTCTCTGTGAGTCACATGCCTTTTTCATAGCCCACCCAGGACTACCATACGTCAGTTCTGGGAATGTACACTTTAGCTTCTTATTACTAATTCTAACCATAATATCTTCTTTTTAATCTCTCAGGTATTTTAGTGTCATTCCAAAGTAATAACCTGAGTAGGCTAGAATATTCTTCATGGGCTTATTTTGCCTGAAGGAAAAATGTATTCATCTTTTGATTTATAGTACTAGGTTTTGAAACAATTCCACACCCCAGTAATAAATTCCCCAAACTAAACACAAACATTGAACAATACATTCGGGTAAAGGAGATAGAGCCATGCCATGTGGCATCTCTTTATGAATTCTGATTTTCATCCAGACTTTTCTCTTCATTCCATCAACTCCAGTTTTCCCTTATCTTCTCAATCTAACTTCATCTCACGGAACGTTTAGATACACAGCCCATTGCTCTCCTGCCCTAAGGAATCTTAGAAAGTTGTCTTCTTTACCACCAGGCTGTTGCTTCTCCATGTGTGCATTACCGTTAGTAGCAAGCTGGAGGTTTTGAACTGAGGGGCTCAGATAATGCCAGCATCGCCGCCCTGCTGTTACTGTCGGCTGTAATGGAGTGAGGACAGACTCTTCAGTGCTGCCTTTGCCTCCTGGCTTCTTAGATCTATCCAGACTGGAGCAAATAGCTCAGTTTCATTTGGGGCCCAGTATTATGGTACTGGCAGAACTTCCCATTGGCCCATCAACCTTTGATAACACTGCCTTCAAAGTTTGCTCCTGTCAAGCTTTTTATCCATTTTTGACTCTTGGAGCCATTTAAAGACTGCACACAAACTGAGGCTTTTGCCATCCTTCTTATCCCCACCCACCCATGCTCCAACGCTGAAAGGGCTGTTGACTTTTCTTAGCATGTGGAAAGCTCAGAAGATAACTTAGCAAGCCCAATATTCCTATCAAACTATTTCTTATTTTGTAATAATAAGAGTACTTCAAGGAGGAGGACATATAAAAAACAAACAAACCCTTTTATATAGCAGTTCTTATCACCTGAGTAAAGTTCTCGTGGTGAAGTCCCTAGGAATCATGAAGTATATCCGGCATGGTGAGTGCTAGTGTGCCAGCTAGTTTTCTGTCACCTTGACACAAGCTACAGTCCTCTGAGAGGAAGGGAACCTCAGCTGAGAAGATGCCTCCATAAAATCTATCTGTAGGCAAGCCTGTAGGGCATTTTCCTAATTAGTGGTGTGTGTGTGTGTCAGGGGGGGGAGCTCAGCTGACTATGGCAGTGCCACCTCTGGGCACCACCAAGATCCGGATGCTATAGGAAAGCAGGCTGAGCACATGATGAGGATCACGCCAGTGTGGAGCACTCTCTGTGGCTTCTGCATCTGCTCTCGCCTCCTGGGTCTTACTCTGTGAGTTCCCACCTTGACTGCTTTTGATGTTGAACTGTTGTTTGGATGTGTGAGTGAAACAGTCTCTTTCCTCCTGTGTTGCTTTTTTTGGTCACAGTGTCTCATCACAGCAATAGAAACCCTAACTGCTGTTTCACCAGCCATATTCCAGTGAGCGTGCAAAAAAGACCAAGACATTTCTGTTTTCAGAAGAGAGCTAACTTTACATTAATACTTCATGAACTGTTTATCACACAGGTTACCACATGTTTAGAGGAACATGCTGCTTCATTTTGTAGCATCCAAACTGAAGGGTGCACCTGCTGAAGTAGCAACTTCTGTAGTATAGTTATAGTGTTTTTTACTTACTTTTGAGAGTTTCATACTGCTATACAATCTATTTTCATTATGTTCATACCAAAGCCCTCTAATGCGTTTAATAAGGTTTTTCAGGAAGCCAATGATAGCGATCCACAAAACTAGAAATGTCCTTCATAGTATTACGGCTCAGGTGCAAAATAAGCTCCATAGGCCCATGTGTTTCAGTACTTCTCGGTTGCTAGCACTGCTGTGGGAGGTTGTAGAAATGCTGGAGGTGTGGCCTCACTGGACAGAATGGGTTGAGATTGGGAGGGCCTGGAGGCCTGTCTGTCATCTCTCCTGTTATGGTTAGTTCGCTGCTTCCTGATCTGCCGAAATCTGAGCAGGGCACGTCTGTATGCTCCACTGACACCCGCTTCTCTGTTCTGTCAGCCAAGAGCCACGGTAGCCTGTCCACCCTACCCTGCTTCTTTCTTGTATTTTGTCACAAGAAGGATAGCTAAGACACCTTGGTTTCAGGGTTTTTTGTTTGTTTCTCAAGTGTCTGAAGTACCCTCTTGGCAATCACTGGTCATTCAGGTTGCTCTTTAGGAGCAGCTCCACAGAAGGTCTTCCTTTTGCACCAGACCCATAGCTCTCTGAGGCACGGAATCAGGGTATCTTCGTGCTTAAGCACCATTTCTAAAATGTAGGCTTCACATGTAGTTCAATGTACATTGAACCAATGGGTGTGGCTTTACATTTTGATTAGAAAAGAAGTCTATAGTAAGGTATGACTGGTTGGCAGTCTTTAGCAATGACGTCCAGTTTGATTGTCATTTCTTGGGACCTCACACATGACCCAGACTCCAAAAGCTTGGACATTTCTTTTTCTTATCCATAACCTTTGCTTTCCTACTGAGATTCCTCCCATGCTCTCTTTTACATAAAATATGGCTCCAGATACCACTACTCAAAGGGAAGAGGAAGAAGGTTTTCAGAATGGTACTTGGATTTTACCTTTCATAGGCTGTGTTTAGGATGAACAGAATAATTCAAATCAGCCATTCAGGAACCAGAATATTCTTTGTCCATACACTTAATTTGGGAGAGTGGCTACAAGAGCATTTAATAATAGAAGGTTCTTTTGTCTGTTACCAAGAAAAGGCTAAGTATTTTTGAAGTGCTTTTCCCCTATTTGTTTTAATTAAATCATAACAGCCTTAATAATTCTCTCTCACAATTGTTTCTGAGAGTAACCAGTTAAAAATTAATAAGCTATAGCTGTGATACAACTATGAGAGAACCGTCAGAGCTAAGTAAGCAAGCGAAAGTAGAAACACATATTTTCTATGTGAATAGCACTATGAGTAGAGAAAAAAAGCATTTTAATTTTTAAACTATTATCAAGAATTGCATTTAGCAATTTTTAAAAACACCAAAGCCTTCATTAGCTAATTTTGAAAGATTATCATCCAGATTTTGACCTGTAAAATAAAGAACGATAGAGGAATATATGAATTTTCCTGATGAGTTTGATTAATGGGTTAGGAGACCAAATGAGATAAACAAAATAATAACTTGAATATAAAAAGCAGCACTGTTTAATAACTAAGGTCAATCAAGTCACCCTTATTTGTTTAATAACTAGTGAGAACAAGATAAAAGTAAGTTAAAAATAAGCTAATAGTTGATACTGACTTTCAGCTTGCAGAGTAACTGGATAAACGACTAAATGTCTGACTGTCCACTCCTCCATATGCAAAGATTTAAGATAATGTGCTAATTAACCAGTTTTTAAAGAGTTGGCTCAATATGCAAATGTAAAGGCAAAGAATTCATTATCTATTGCCCTAATAAGGTTATTTTGTTTTCATAAACAAATATTTTGCCCTAATTAAAATTTAGTTCCCTAGGCATTGTATATTCAAAATGTCATTTCTACATAAATCTTGAGGACTTCACACCATTGTTGCACACCTACTGTGGTGGCTCACTAAGGGCCACAAGGAGGCATATTTCATATGTGCAAACCCTTCTAGACCTCAGCAGAGGGAACCACCCTCTAAGCCAGTGCCATACTGTACAGTGGAACCCCGGGTGTTTGAGCTCTGTTGTTTTTATTGATTCAGAATTCCTCAGGTGCAGATCATAAGCAATCAAGCATCCCCTACATGAATCCAACACCTGCAGACAATACAAAATGCCAAGACCCATGCAGCCCCTCACCAAACAGTGCATGAAACAATTTTATACATACCTAAAACTAAGCTTCCACAGCATCACAGCTTTTTCAGCAAGTAAGTATGCTAAGTGCACATTATAAGCCAGTGTGCCTCTTGTGTCCCCTCTGACCATGTGTACCTTGTGTGCTGTTCCACCTGACTGTAGTAGTTAAGGTTATGTATGTGAGTTGTAAGTGAACATGAGGAATTAAACTTTGTGACTTAATATAACCAATATCATGTGCTACAAATAGTGCTTAACGTGTGTGTATGGATGTGAGAAAATTGAAAAGTAAATATTCAGACCCCCTTTGTTTTATTGGCATGAACAGTTAGTTATGCTGTGACCCATTGTCCCTTTTCTTCTCACCTATCTCCCACCACCTTCCGCCACTGTCTTCTCTACCAGCATTTTCCAGGTGGTATTTAACTAAGCGTAAGTACCTCCCATCTTAATTTAAATAAGCGTAAGTACCTCCCATCTTAATTTAAATAAGCATAAGTACCTCCCATCTTAATTTAAATAAGCATAAGTATCTCCCATCTTAATTTAAATAAGCATAAGTACCTCCCATCTTAATTTAAATATGTATAAGTACCTCCCATCTTAATTTAAATATGCACAAGTACCTCCCATCTTAATTTAAATAGCATAAGTACCTCCCATCTTAATATTGACAGCTTTTGTTTCCTCACTGAGCAATATTTGAGTTTGTCATTTTCTGAGAATTTTTAAAATATTATCTGAACTCTAATCTCATTTTACCACACCTACTTGTTTTCTTCTCTCCTCTCTGAACACCCATATTCCATCTCCCTCATCTTTTTTTACTTTCCCCCACTCATTCATGCTTGCTTGTTCACGCTCAGTCCAGGCCATCCGCTTCTGTAACTGTGATCACCTTCCTTTAGTGAATGAGTTGTTCCCAACTGCTAGCCACGTCTTTGCAGTGCAGATCTTTCCCTCCACTCTCATCTCTCTGCTCTAGACACCTTCACCCGAGGTTTCCCAGGGACCTTACATTCTGAATGCGCACATGAGCCGATTCCCTCCTTCTGTGAAAAGGTCTTCCATGAATCCTCAACTTGGTAGTCCGGGATTTAACCGTGAGCGTGTCTCCTCTTTGTCTGTATAGTGTCAGCCACACTTCCTCCTTACCTACTAATCATTCCAGTAATTCTCTCCATTCTTGTTGAATCCTAAACCCAAATTCCCAGCCTTTGTTTGCATATTCATTCATTCATTCATTCATTCAGCCTTTAACTTACATAAATTTTATTGACTGCTTACTTTGTACCAAGAAAAGATCTAGGTAACTTGAGAATTACATAGTTGACAATACAAACATTCTTGCCCTGGAGGTTACATTATCTTTAAGATTATTTGTTTTAATGTTTATTTATTTATTTGTGGGTATGTGTGGGTCTGTGTATGTATACATATACATGTGGGTACCCACAGAGGTCAGAATAGGGTATGAGATCCCCTGGAGCTAGAGTTATAGAGAGATAGTGAGAGCCTCTAAAGGTGGGTACAGGAAACTGAACTCGAGTCTTCTGGGGGAGCAAGAGGTACTATTAACTAGCCAAGATTTTGCTTTTACAGGAGGAAATAATATATATAATAAATAACACAAAATAAAGTGAAAAATAAGGACTCAGGAGGTGACTCAGTGTACAGTGTTAGCTGCACTACATGAGGTTTGAATCCCTGGGACCCAAGCATGGCAGTGATCCTGGCTCCCAGTACTGGGAAGGTGGAGGCTGGAGGATCCCTGGGGCTGTGTGACCAGTCAGTATTAATGAGTCAGTGAGCTTCAGGTTCAGTGAAATACCTTGTGTCACAGAGGATGGGGAGGTAGGGCAGTTGAAGATGATACTTGACAATAAACTTTGGCTTCTATACACATGTGCATCCCTGTGCACATGTGCACATGTATACACACACACACACACACACACACACACACAAATACATACACAAGTACACACACACACAGAAGCTGAGGAGAAGCTACACTGTATAAAAGGCACTTTGGAAAAAAAAATCTAGCCATCATTTAGGATGTCTTGAACAGAAGAAAGACAAAAGAAGCTCTAGTGGCGAGCCAGGAACACTTCAGCACTGATGAGGTGATAGATGTCCCCAGTAGAAATTGAAGTCAGTGAGGCCATTCAGCAGGAAGAAAGCCAGGATACTAGGATGTCCCCCAAACCACCTAAGGAAAAGCCAGGAGACCAGGATGTTCCCCAAATCACCCGAGGACGAGCCAGGAGACCATGATGTCCTCCAAACCACCTGAGGAAAAGCCAGAAACCATGATGTCCCCCAAACCACCCAAGGCAAAGGGAAGAAAAGGGAGACCAGGATGTCCACCAAGCCACCTTAGGAACAGGAAAGAAAAGGAATAACTACTTGTTTCAATTCTGTCATATGCAGCTGAGTGAAGGTGCTCCGTTTATCTGATGGATCTCTCCATGAGATTTAAAGCATTGCATCCTTTTTTCCTTAGCGACTGTAGGACCTTCCTTGACATGGCCTGCACAGCACATACAGCATATGTGGCCTGGGTAACACAGGTCCTCGGCCGTGTTCTGTCGTCACACTTATGAACTGGTGGAGTAACCTGAAGTTGTGATCTATTCTCCCTCCCAATGAAATTATTCTTCCTTCATCTTTATTACTGTTACTTGTCTCTCAGGTAAGTGTCCCTTTAATGAGGCTTTTCCAGGTTTGGGCTCAGATGAGATCCTTAGAAGGCCCAGCACTTACTGTGACAATACATCGTATTTTCTTTCTCTTGAGTTTAACATATTTCTTTTCTAGGCTCTGTTCATTTGAATTAAAACTATATTCCCGTTGTCTGGCTCAGCCTCCTGCAAGGCAGGCACTGTGATGTCTGCTTACTTAATGCCGAGTTTACTGAGAAAGTGATAATTGTTCAGTGGTGTGATGGGATTTGTAGCACTTTTTCCTCTCATGACGTCAGATACGAACATTTATGTAAAATGGGAAAGCTTATTATTAAAATACCAATAACTGTTTTTTTTAATTATTTTGATCTGTAGTTGGTATAAAAATCTACTGGGCAAAAAACCCTACAAGAATCCAGTGATTGTAAGATCAAGTTGAAATAGAATAGGGGAAATTGACTGTGATCCCACCCCAACCTAGAATCTATTTGCAACTGATAGCTTCTGGCAAAGAGAAAATCAGTTTTCTCACGTGGAGTTTCAACTGGATTCATGAACCACACTCCAAGACATGCCTAGAAGTTGACCAACACAAAACTAACTTTGTTTTTGTTTTTCCTTACCTCTATGGGCTTTTTGTTTTGTTTTGGCATTTTTTGTCTTGCTAGGTTTTTTTGTTTGTTTTTGATTTTTGTTTTTGTATATATTTTTTTTGAGAGAGGAGGGAAGAGTGAACATAGTTTGGGAAAACATGATCAAAATGTTTTGTATGAAAAACATTTGTTTAAAGATAGAATATACTTCTCCGTTGTATATACCGCTAAAGAGAATACTCAGAAATGTCGATGTGTAGTTTAAAAATCCTTTCAAGATAACTGTAAATCAGCAGTTCTCAACCTGTGGGTCAAGAGCCTTTGGGAGTTGAACGACCCTTTCCCAGGGGTCACCTAAGACCATCTGGATATCAGACATTTACATTATGATTCGTGACAGTAGCAAAATTACAGTTATGAAGTAACAATGAAAATAATGTTATGGTTGGGGGGTCACCACAACATGAGGAACTGTGTTAAAGAGTGGCAGCATTAGGGAAGTTGAGAACCACTGATGGAAATGGAGGATGGAAATTGTTTTTGTTTTGAGGATTTGGGTAAAGCAGCAGTTGCCTGATGCTAAGGAAACAAGCGTAGGCTGGAGATTCTGGGGAAGTTCTCTGCTTATACACGGTGCTTACACACGGCGGACTGCCGGGTAGTAGGGAAGACGTAGAAGCACTCAGGAGAGGGTTTGCAGGTATCGTATTTAAGAAATAATTTGCTGCACTCTTAGGGAACAACTGCATTCCTGTATATTTTCAGAACTGAGTACATCTTGTTTATTTTACATCTATTACTCTCTCTATACATGTGTATTAGTTTGCTTTCTTTTGCTGTGATAAAGCACCATGACCAAAGCAACTTATAGGAGGAAAGCTTTACTTTGGCTTACAGCTCCAGGGGGATAAGGATCTATCATGGCAGCAAGTGGCAGCCATAGAGGCAGGAACAGATGCTTACATTTACAACTCCCAGAGAGTTGTAAGGCAGTAAGAGAGACCACACCCCGGGGGTGGGACAGGGTTTTGAAACCTCAGAGTTTGCCCTAGTGATCTATTTCTCCCAACAAGACCACATTTCCTAAATCTCATCAAATAGTATCACCAAATGGGAGCCAGGTGTTCAAATGCCTGAGACTGTGGGGAAGATCTCATATAAACTACCACATGGTGTAAACACGGCTTTCAAATGTTCCTGTACACATTTTACTTGTGAATCAACAGGGCAAAAGAAAGGTAAAGTGACTTGCCTTCTTAGAGCAAACTACTCTACAGGTTTTATTAAATCCCATGGTTTTGTTCTCAAACCTAATACTTTTCAGTATGACTCATTATGTTATGTAACTTTCCTCACAGTGACAAAATAGTTAGCTTTTGTCATGTACAAAATAATTAAAAAAAACAATTTAAAAGATTTATTTGCCTCATGGTTTCAGAAATTTCAATGGATGGTCACTTGACTGTGTAGTAGAGCAGTTTATCCTATTCGAGAGTATGTGGTAAAACTGAAGGATTCACCTCATTTAGATGGAGGCAGAGAGTGGAAAGAAGCCTGAGCCCAGTGTCCCAAAAGGCACACCTTTGTCGACCTGTTGACTTTAACCTTGCCTTACCTTGGAAAGTTTCCACCACCTACTTGAAATGCCACCAGATTTAATTCATCAGTGAAGCAATGCCTTCATAAGGTCAGGGCTGTTACGACCCAGTAACCAGTCACCTTGCAGTGATGGAATCCACCAGCTGGAAAACAAGCCTGCAACACATGAACCCTCTGGGGAAACCTCGGGGTAAACCTTTATATTCAAAATGCAACATGCATGGCAAACTTTGACCCAATAATGTAATTAAAAGAAATTTTGTAATATTTTAGTCTTAATATTATGGTTATGTAATATGCAATTATTAATTTTAATGTAGATGAATTTTTTAAGTGTTTAGAATAATTTACTCATTATAATCCTCTAAGAGATTATTCCTAACATGGTAGAATCTTTATGTGAAATAAGTTGAGCATTTAGGAAGATCATCACATGTCCGTCTCCCCCCCACTTTTGTCCTTTATTTTTTTGAGACAGGGTTTCTCTGTTGTAACTCTGGCTGTCCTGGAACTCACTCTGTAGAGTAGGCTGGCCTTGAACTCACAAAGATCTTCCTGCCTCTGCCTGCCAAGTACAAAGTGTGGGCCACCACCACCCAGCCTTCAAAAATAATTTTTAGTAAATTAGTTCTTTTATAATTATCCTTTAGGATGATTTAGGTAGGTATTATTATTATTATTATTAGGTAGTATTTACAATTAATTCAAAATAATGACTTTATTTCTCCAAGAGAATCTAGATAATTTGTCGTTTAAAAATTATATTAGCACTATGTTACAAGTTACTGTACAAAAATAACCATTTTTTTGGTACAAATTTCTACACTGATCTGCTCTCTCTATATTTAGCTTTTTTCCATCCTGAGAATATTACTGCTGTTTTCTGAGATATTTTTTGTGTCCTCTCTTCCACCTGTATGACTATTCTTTCAGTGACACAAATTGCATCCTTTATTTCCTTCAAAATCTGTGCTGGAACTGTATTTTAAAAATCTTTTCAAATGCTTGCTGCATTTTAAAAGGAGGTGGGATTCCCTGGCCTGATTCCCTTCTTAGATGAAAAGATCTTGGAAGCAGTTGCCATTTTATTTGATCAATAATTGTTCTCTGAAAGTGTTTCACAGAGGTCTGCAGTGGGGCGGGCAGGATGGATCAGCAGGAAAAGGGACTTGCCACTAGGCCTGACGACCTGAGAAACAGGTGATAGAAGATAGAAACAGCATGATAGAAGAACAGAACTGCTCACAGAAGTTGCCCTTTGACCTCCACAGGCACACCCTGGTACTCTGTACCCCACCCCTGTCCTGCACAATAAATCAGTAGATGTAAGAAAGCAGTCACCATCTCATAAATCCATTTTTAAATATAACTTGAGTATCTGTTATCTATTAACCAATTCATTATTTTCTGTATTAACGAAATGAATAGCTCATTCGCAACAAATGCCGTGGCCAGTGTAAGATACTCTATAGTAGTCGGACTCTTTCCCACCAACTGAGCTTATTCTCAAACTTGTTTATTGCTTCCGTAAGGCAATGAAACTGAAACAAAGTATAAATATTATTTTGAGTGAAAATGAAATTGGGTGCTTAGAAAGATTACAAAACAGGAACTCCTTAAATAAATTGGGATTAAATTAATAATTATAATTGACTGTATGTTTAAATATATGTGTGTACAAAAATTGAAGGAATTTTTACACAGTATTTTGAAAGTGTTTATTAAATGTTTTAAATTCACTCAATCTCACCTTAAAGACACCAGAAATCTTAGATGACCTATCATGGGCTTGACATTTACAACAGGTAGCCCTGTTTTAGACAGTAAAATGGCTTTCTGTCAACAGTAGAATGGTCGATGATCAGATATGCACAGGACATCCACTCCCTGCCAAAACCATAGCCACAGAGAATGAAATTGTCCTGTGCCCTATATCAGCAGAAGCAGAGAACATACATGAAGTAATTCCCAGATATTGGACAGTAGAGTGGATACTCAGCATAGAGTTCAAGTACGAGTGAGTCTAGGAGCAGAGTTCAAAGACTGATAGCCGGGACCTGCTCAGGTCTGTGAAGCGTTCTTCTGGACAGGTAAGTCCTGCACAGAGGCACAATAAATAGAATACTGCTCTGGAAATCTGTCCTGCTTGCTTTGAATTTGAAGCTGATTACTGGATAGTGTATTCTTGGGGGTAATCTAATAAGGCTGTACAATAAACCTCTACAAAGGAACATTTAGCCTGAGTTAGTAATTGTTTCTGTTTTCACCAGAATGAAGTAATCTTGTAAGACATGGAAAATTTGGTATTCCACAAGAGGATATTGCTAAATTATCCAAATTAATCCCAGACTAAAAGGCCATCCAGGAATCACTTCATTTAAGAAAAAATAAGGCATCTCACAAGAGCCTAGCTGCACCCAAGTAACTAAAGTACATTTCAGCACTTCCAGAAGAAGTCATAGTAATAAAGTGTAGCAACCACAAATATAAAGCTCACAGTGTTTGGGACCCAGTGAAAAACAATCATCAGACATGACTCAGAAGTTCTAGGTTCCCCCGTGTTCCTGCCTCTCTTTCCCAGAGGCCTCCCGCCAACTGAGTTAGGTTCTCCGCCCAGACGGGGCTCGGAGATTGTAGACAGGAGCATGGGAGGAGAGGTGAGGGAAGGGGAAGGAAGGGACGTGGACCTGGACTGGTGCAAATCCGACTGCTGCGCAGAGAATTGTACAGGGTACAAGAAAATCCCTGGGACTCGCTCACAGTGGAAGCCGAAGTCACTTTAATGCAGTGTGTAGGGTACATATATAGGGCCACAAGCAGGGGAGGGTCTTTGGTACCCAGGGTTGGGATCCATTGGCTCAGACAAGGATACTGGAGTAGCCTTATTTGCATGTGAAGCTCAAGTCTAAGAGTCAGGTCTTGCAAGGGCACCTTCTGCATAAGATGTGGTCTCACAGGGAAAAAGAGGAAGGCACCTTATCAGTAAATGGAGCCATCCCTAGACTTCCAGCTACAGCACAGAAAAGCACCAACTAAGCCGCATTCCTTTGCTTCTGTGAAGCAGGCAATATTTAATATTTAGCTGGGTTCTGGTCAGGGCAAAAGTGAGGAGTGGCGCCGTTCTCATCTCCTGGGATGATGCGTTGTTCCAAGCCAGCTTCGACCTACTTTTAGCTTTATGACAGTCCCACAAGAAGTCTGTGTGTGTGTGTGTGTGTCTGTGTGTGTGAGTGTATGTGTGTGTGTATCTGTGTGTGTGTGTGTGTGTGTGTGTGCATATGTATGTGTGTGGGTGTATGTGTGTGTGTATCTGTGTGTGTGTATATGTGTGTGCGTATGTATGTGTGGGTGTATGTGTGTATGTGTGTGTGTATATGTGTGTGCATATGTATGTGTGTGGGTGTATGTATGTGTGTATGTGTGTGTGTGTGTGCATATGTATGTGTGTGGGTGTATATGTGTGTGTATGTGTATGTGTATATGTGTGTATCTGTGTGTGTATGTGTGTATATGTATGTGTGTGGGTGTATGTGTGTGTATATGTGTGTGTATGTGTGTGTGCATGTGTGTGTGTATGATGTGTATGTGTGTATGTGTGTGTGTGTATAATTTGACTATGAAATTAGTTTAAGAAGATGGAGAACTATGAAAGCATGATAAGGGACAAAACAAGATATATTCCAAATTGAGCTTTTAGAAATGAAAAGAATAAATGAAAAAACTGCACTAATGTGATTACTAGCAAATTTGACACTGTAGAACTAAGGAGTCGAGAAGTACAGGGTAACAATGAAAACTGGTCCCCTCCAAGAGCAGCAGAGCCATGGGACAATGTCAGGGCACCTAGAAATAAAACAGGGTACGTATGTATTGTGAGTGCAGTGGCAGATGCCGCAGCACGTGGGGAAGTGGGAGGACAGAGTGCTGTGGTTGGTTCTCTCCTCTACCGTGCATTCCACAGATGAACCGTAAAATGTCAGCCCCGTATACAAGTTCTGCACAAGCTTAGCAGTCTCAGTGTCCCTGTTTGGGATTAGAATCTCAGGAGGAGAGAAAATGGATGACAGGAGAAAATATTTGAAAAAAATAATGACTGAACATTTTCTAAAACTGTATAAAAAATATACATGCACAGCTCTAAAATGTTAAGTGAGCTTCAAGGGCAAACACAGGCCAGAAGGCACATGCAGTGTACTCGATAAGGCGTGAATCGATAAGACCCCGTGACACACAGTCTCCATAAGCTCTGTTAGCTGCTTTGGAATGTTAGACGATGTGTTTGGGTCACATGTTCTTATCTCTCACCTCCTTCCAGAAAAGCTCTTCACCTCCCCTACCCACCCAACTTCATGTCTTCTTTCTTTTCAAATCTATCAAGGCTGTGCTGCTCATGTAGTCTTGGATTTGTGCCTTCCATTGGCCACTTCCAACCCACCGGGGGCTGCACTCTTAAGTAAAACTGACTTTCCTGCCCCTGCCAGCTGTTTACTGCCAATTACTGCTTGGTTAGGGGTGGGACTTCCTGCCCACCTCCTGCTGGCACACTGGCATTCAGTCTGCCTTGAAGTTGTAAGGGTCTAGTATATTCTGCCTTAGCTGCTGTGAACTTTTATGTGCAGCTGTCCTGCTGTGTCTGGAAGCTGCTGTTTCCCTGTGGTCATTCACTGGCTCTTTGACAATCTTCCTGCCTCATTTTCTCCAGTGAACCCTGAGCCTTGGGAGGAGTGAGTGGGATACAGGTGTCCCATTTAGGGCTGAGCAGTCAGTGGCGTCTTATTCTCTGGACCCTGGACAGTTGTGGAGCTCTGCACTAATTACAACCTACTGCAAATAGAAGCTACTTTGATGAGTACTGAGAGATGCATTGATCTATAGGTGTAAAGATAAGTCATTAGGAGTTAGTTGAATATTATTTTCATTTAGCAGAATAGTAATAGTAGATTCTCCCCTAGGGCCTAGGACCTGTCAAGCTACAGGTTCTTGGCTTGATACTGGTGCCACGTAAGGGGTTTCGTTTTGTGAAATGGGCTATAAATCCAATTAGAAAAGAAAGTGATTGGTTACTCTCATGTTTGTGCCACAATTGCACCGATAGTCATGCCTTAAGAGGCCAGTCATTATTATAACTTGCAAGGTTGACAGGTAGGTGAGATTGGTGATTACTTTTCTTCTCCTGTAGCATGCACAGCACTTTCCAACACTTTTCCCTGGTAGGGATGAAGCTTCCAAGTAACTACCTGCCTGATCTCTCCATGCTTTATGACTTAAGTACTCTGTGTCTTCAGCAATAACATTTTACCCTCAAGTTCTGGAACGTAGCCAATCTCATTAGCAAAAACCTGTAATGTTGGTGAATGGTGACTACTGTAGGACCTCGCTGGCAACAGTTCCAAAAAGGTTAACTCGTTCTTAGCAATAGTTTTTTTTGTTTTTATTTGATAGCCTATGGTATCTAGTAGGTACATTGTCATTGTCTTAGTTAGGGTTAATACTGCTGTGATGAAACACCATGACCAAAAACAACTTGAGGCGGTAGGGTTGATTTGGCTTACATATCCTGAGTATAGTCCATCAAGAGAAGCCAAGGCAGGAATTCAAACTGGACAGGAACTTGGAAGTAGCAGTTGATACAGAGACTTTGGAGGGGTGCTGCTTACTGGATTGCTCCTTATGGTTTGCTCAGCCTGCTTTTTTTTTATTTTTATTTTTCTCAAGAGAGGGTTTCTGTGTTATAACTCTGGCTGTCCTGGAACTCACTTTATAGACCAGGCTGGCCTTGAACGCACAGAGATCTGCCTGCCTCTGCCTTTCTGAGTGCTGGGATTAAAGACATGCGCCACCACAGCTCAGCATAGCCTGCTTTTTTATAGAACCTAGGACCACCAGGTCAGGAGTATCTCTATCTACAGTGGGCTGGGTTCTCCTGATCTATCACTAATTAAGGAAATGACACATAGGGCTTGCCTGCCGATAACTTGATCTTATGGAGGCATTTTATCAGTTAAAGTTCCCTCTTTTCAGCTGATTCTAGCTTTTGTCCAGTTGCCATAAAACTAGCACAGTCACTCTGTTATAGGACAACTCCACTTTAACATCTTTTTATGTATTTGTGTGTGTATATATGTGTGTGTGCACACCACCATGGCCCTTGTTTTAGTTAGAGTTCTTATTGCTGTGATAAAATACCTTGGCCACAAACAACCATGGAAGAATAAGGATTTATTTCATTGTATACCTTGTCCATCATCCAGGGAGGTCAGGGCAAGAACACAGAGGCAGGAGCTGATACAGAGGATATGAAGGAGGGCTGCTTACCAACTTTCTACTGTGACATTTTCAGCGTACCTTCTTATGGCACCAAGGACCACTCACCAGGGAAGGCACTGCCCAGAGTGGGCTGGGGCCTCCCACATCAATCATCTATCAAGAAAATGCACCACAGGCTTGCCCACCATTCAATCTCCTGTGGGCATTTTTTCAGTTGATGTTCCCTCTTCTGAATGATTCTAGCTTGTGTCAAGTTGACACAAAATGAGCCAGCACAGCCCTTTACTGGTTTCCTGTTCTCTATGGATATTTCAAGTGAAACACATATCTAAAGATTGAAAGCCAACATCCACAAATGAGAGGAAATGTGTGATGTTTGTCTTTCTGCATCTAGGCTACCTTACTCAGAATGATTCTTATGGGCAGGCGAAAGAGGAAAAAACATTGCAGATTACTTACTTATTAAAAGTGTGTATGTGTGTGTGTGTGTGTGTGTGTGTGTGTGTAGGGCGGTGCTGGCTCTTGTGCATATGGAGGCCAGAGCTCAGTGTCTGGTGTTTTCTCTATCAATCCCCACATTATTTCTTGTGACCGGGTCTCTCACTGAGCTTGTGCTCACCAATGGGCTAGCCAGTGAGTCCCTAGGCCCCTTCTTTCCTGCCTGTCAGGTGCTAGGATTATAGGTGCATGCTACCACATTGGGCTTTTATGTGGGCTACAGAGCCTGCTTAAGGTCTCATGCTTGCACAGGAGTACTTTACGTACCGAACATCTCTCCACCCTGACAGCTTACATTTTAGAAAAGAAGTAACATAATCTAGGACATAGATTATGGCAATAATGTTAAATAATGTTAAAATTCTGGAAGAAAAATATCACTCTGGAATTCTAAAATATTATTTGAAAAAAGGAAAAATAACTCTTTGGGCATTTAAAAATCTGAATAGTGGTACTCTCTTGCTAATGATAATGGTAGCAGTTAATCAAATAAAAGCCAGACTGGCTGTATTAGTATTATAGGTTATTAATATAGAGTATTTCTCATTCTGATAAGATCATTATATCCTGATGAGTGGGTTGAGTCTTCAGCAAGGCATAGTAATCCTAAATATTCATGCCCTTAATAACAGACCTTGAAACCACAGAGCAGATATAATGCAAAACTGACTGGATTGATAGTATAAACGAGTGCATGTATGGTTGGAGATTTCTAATCTCCTCTCAATAATGCATCGACTGACTACAGTTTTTTTAAGGACATAGAAAATTTAAACACTAATGTCTAGCATTTCCTAAGTTACATATTTAGAAAACTATCCATTGCCATACGAATATATGATTTTGGGGGCTGGGGAGATGGTTCAGTGATTAAAATGCTTGTTTTTGCAAGTATGAGGACCAGAGTTCTGATCCCTAGTACTTACATAAATGCCAGCTGGGCATGGTGGACCATCTGTAGTTCCAGCACCTGGAAGCCATAAACAGGGAATCCCTAGAGCAAACTGGCTGATCAGACTAGCTGTAGGATCAAGTGAGAGAACCCCTCCTCAATGAATAATGTGAAAAGCAGTCAAGGGAAACCGTTGATGTCAACCTCGGATCCTCACGTGCACTCTTACTTGCTCACACTTGCATGCATGCCAGCGAACACGCACACAGATAGTACATACATTAAGGAATATACATATACACGTTAAGGAATAAAGAAAGAAAAGTACACAATCTTCCAGTTATGCTTCTATACAATATTTTAAGCCATCACACTTGTCACAAATAAGTTACTAAAGTGTTCTCTGTCCAAACATAACTTCCATTTCTGATAGATAAATCAGCTTGGAAAATCCTAATTTATTCTTTTATTTAAGACCAAGTAACACAATTTTGAGTTACCTATTAGTTAAATCTAGTTTCCAAAGAAGTCCCAAGGAAAAACAAAATATTTTCCAATTATTGAAAGTGAAAATATATCCGATTTTGATGTATAGCTAAAGTGGTGCTTATAGGAAACTTTGTAGCATTAAATATCTATATTATAAAATCAGAAAGGTTTAAGGCTGATGACCTAAGCTTTTCCCTTAAGGAACTGTATAAATAAGAGCAAGTTATCCAAAGTAGGATGATGAAAGAAATGATAAAATCAGCAGAGTAAGTGCTGTGTAGCTCCCTGGGTGTCTGGGCTCTGAAGCCCCAGAGCCCAAGGTGTGAGCCTGCAATCCCCATGCTGTGATCCCTGAGCCAAGCTCCCCAGGCAGTCTGCCTGAGCCTTGAGCTCCAGGGTCAGTGAGGCACTCTCTCAAAACCTAAGGCAGAAAGTGGTTGAGGAAGACACCCATTGATGAACTCTGGGAACATATGTTGTACACACATGTGCATGTGCATCAGCACACACACACATGCACACATGCGAGTGTATACACATACCATACACATACAAAAAATAATAGAAGCTAATTTAATGGCAGACAGTGAATAAAAAAAACTCATCAAGCCACAAATGGTTAACGTTATTAGCCAACTGATAAGTCCCTAGCCAGTTATCTGAGAGTTGGGGAAGACATAGAAGAAAGGGAATATATCTCTATCTCTTGTAGACATATTGTAACCATATCTCATTGTAGACATACATATATGACTATGCCGATAAACTTAACAACTTAGATAAACTGGATAAACTGGTGTTGCAAAACACCAGCCATAAAATCTAACTAGAGATGAAGTAAAAAACCAAATAGACATTACCTGCCAAATATCCTTACGTATTCTTTTTTATGGAAAACTTCAGGTCCATGTGGCTTGAGTGGTGAATTCCATAAAAATTTGCACAGGCCACATGGGAGAAACTCTAGTTGTGTTTTTGCAAGTTTAAGCCCTCCCTTTAAAACTGATTTTAATATGAGAAATATATCAGTACTTGAATAGCTGTGTATAAACAAAAAAGCAAAACAAGCTCTTAAGTGTTTGTCTTAAAAACCTTATTATTATTTTTTTTTTTGAAACAGGACGTTTGAAATTCTTTTCAGCCATTTTGGCTTGATTTTAGCTAGATCAGTGGAATGATTTTTATTAATGTTTACTCATCAAGGTTACTGAATATAGAATATTAACTTTATAGATACATAATTTCAGGGTGTGATATTTCCTTCTTTGTGTAAATTAAGTATACAATATAGGTTGATTACAACATTTTTATATATGCACACAATGTCTTTTGATTATATTCACCCTTTATTACACCCTATCATATTAATTCTACTCACCCCTGATCTCCTTCTTCTCAAAAAGTGCACCTTCTATTTATTTGATTAAAGTTCTGAATGTCCACTTCTGTAGACTCCTGTTCTTATACTAAGGAATTTTAAGTAGGCAATTCTTGGAAAGTAATAACAATGATAGTGGTGATTATTACTATTGGCTTATTTTGCTTTAAAGAAGGCAGTTTGGAATGTATTTTTTCCTAAAATGAGAGTTTGGGAATGTGTTTATAAGCACTGCATTTTTGCATGTAAGTGCTTACCTCTGAATAGTATCACCACTGTGAAGTTGAGGGTTGGAGAGACTTAGTGTGAACAGGTGCAGTCACCATTATTCTCAGAAGAAGCCCTTTTTGTTGAGATGTAGGTTCTATAAAGCCAAATATAATTCTGAGGCATGATACTTAATACACGATCCTGACATTTCCAGGAGTCAAATAGCTTATTCTCAAAATATAAGTTTCCACAACACTCTCCAAAGAGTTTATTCTTTGAACTTGGGCAGAAACCTACATATTCTAAAATGTTATCAAAAGACCTTTTAAAAAGTGCCAATAAGTGACTGTATATTTAGGTTTCTTCTTAATAGTAGCAGCAGGAAGAGCACATTGTGAGCTAAATTGGTTAATTGAAGTTGGAACCAGTACTACCTTTATACATAGATCATATACTAGAAGATAATTAAGAATTGCGTTAAGATAATCTTGAGAATCACTATGCTCCAAATATTTTTGTGATAGAAAAATGCAAAGATATATTTTAGAGAACGTAATCGTATGAAGTACTTACAATTGTTGCATAAAAGTAAAAATTGTAATTATTATTGGAGGTTAGTTGAAGGTACTATATATGATAACGTTTTTCTTGTATAGAAACTTCAAAGTCTAATTTTGGAGTAATTTTGGACTACAGTACACCACCTATGTTGGCCAGTCAATGATTTGTCTTTGAGTGAAAAATTTCCAACAGTTACACTCAATGCATATCTGTTCAAAGCAATAGAGATGACATTCCAAAACTTAGTAGTAGTGTTCACTCCCAGAGGCTACATTTGATACTATCTCCAGGTAATTAAAAAAATGATTAAAATTTGTGAGGCACCAAGCCATGTCTTTTGGCAAATTGTGAGCCTGTGTGGAACTTTTTTTTTTTTTTCTGGTAACAGTCTTAAAGAAAAAACCAAAAACTTAAAAAACAAAAACTCTCTATTCTCAGCTATTTCTTATTTAAGTTTTAACTGCTTCTTTCACTCATCCCTGACTTCTAAAGTTAGTTTTTAGAGTTACTTTTATTTTATATGTGTAAGTGTTTCACCGACACAAATACATATGCACACCACATGCATGCCTGGTGCCCATAAGGGTCAGAAGGGAACGCTGGATCCCCTGCAGCTGGAGTTAAAGGTAGCTGTGAGCTGCCGTGAGGGTGCTCTGACCAAAACCCAGGTACTTCTGCAAGATCAGTGATGCTTTTAACCACTGAGCATCTCCCCGGGCCTGAGGTGTAGCTTTTAAAATGAAGATTCCGACCTCCCCAGAGAACAAATGGAGGTAGAGAAATGTGTCTGCCTTTCTTGATTCAGCCACGGATGTGGCCTCTGCTGAACTCAGATGGAGTCTTTAGGTCATTGGGAAGGTAGGCTAATATTTAACTTATTTGTATATTTTACTTACAATACAAAATAAGTTTTGGTATCTTTATAGTTTAACTTGCAATATGTAGTGTAATTTGGATACATCATCCTGTCTCTGTGGGAACAGCACAATCAAGGAACAGTGACACAAATGTGCCCTCTTGCTTAGTGTGGTGTGAATAATACATTTTTTCCTTTTTGTTTCAGACCCATGCATCTGTGTCTGCTTGTAGCATTCTCAAGATAGTGGTATATTTTGTTGCCATAACTAAGAAGTAGAGGAATTAACTTTTTCATGACTTGTGTTGCTCCCTGCGATAAGTCAAATAAAGACATTGATACAATTATAAAATCTATAGGTTTCCTCCCTGGTTTCTTTGCAAGGAAAAAATACAAGTTCAGCAGAACTTCTTTCTTTGGAGGCATGTATTTGCCAAATGGTTCGTGGAGACTCAATAGCCACCAGAATGCAATTTCTATAATTGAATTGGATTTGTGCTGCCTGATTCTTGGGAACTAAATTAACAATTCCTTTACTTTCTGTTGGGGTGGAAATATTAATGAAATACTCTATTCTTCCTGTATCACTGAAAATTTAGGTGTAACTTTTACAAGTTCAAACTTTATCCCTTTTTCTCTTTTAAAGCCTGCACCGCTCCCCCTGGGGCGGTGTGCAGCTCAGTGATAAGTTCTTGTTGAGTGTGCACAAGGCCCCGGCTTCAGTCCTCCGCAAACAACACACAAACAAACGGAAAGTGCTCTTCCCTTTCAGTGCACACTTGTCTGGAGTAAAATCAAGAATTCTAATTTCACAGCTTGAAAGTGACCGTAACCAAACAGGACATCAGTGTCCCCCTCCCCCAGGCTTCAGGGCCATTGAAGTAGGGGCATGGAGACTGTAAGAGCTGGAGTGCAAGGAGCCGTGCTGTGTTCGGAACGTCACCTGTCTGTCTTACACTCAGAATAGCTGTGGTTTCTTGCACATGACCTGTATGAGTTCCTCAGTATGCCATCCTGGATAAGGGAGGCTTCATGAGGCCCCATCTCTCCCTCCAGTAGCCTTTATTAGCTGCTGGGGAGGGAGGAGTCATTCTCTTAGGTGGCGTGACCACTGGTAAATTGACTGTGCTCTGGTAAATAACCTGCACCCATGTTCATGTACGTAATCCCAATTAAACTTAATGGATACACAGAGAAGAAGGGCGTCAGCAGGAGTGGGAAGGGGGTGTTGGAAGATAATGGGGTGTGTATGAAATGGCCAACATATATTACGTGCACTTATGAAATTGTCAGAGAATAAAAGCCATCACCACAAGGGAACAGTAATGACTTCTTATTGTAGTTCAGCCTATGACTACATTTTACGGTTTTTATTAAGCTTCTTAATTTGAGTTGTAGCTTCTCATGAAGTTGTAAGAAATAATTTGTTGGCATCTTGCAAAGCATATATCTGCATTTCCCCTCTAAAGCTACACCTTGTGAATTTACAGTACAATATCACATTCATTATATTCAAATACACATAATTAAGATTGAGAATAATGTCGTTCAATAATAAGAATGTCACTACCAGGATTCGCTTACTTTGTTCTTTTATCGTGTTTCCTACTTACCTTTAGGTATGACGATCGATGCCTCCAGTCCATTGCTGTTACCGTTTCATGTGTGCTTTATAGAGTTGTAGGATGTGTAATCTTAACAGCAGATATAACTGCTGTTAACCAGTATAATTCTTTGGAAGTTCATTGAGGTGACTGTATGTATTAATATTTGTTACTGATCATTATTCCACGGTATAAATTCATTATAGTTTTACTGTTTGCCAGTTGATAACATTCCAACTGGACATTAGTATATTATGTTGCTACAAAACTTTATAATCAGGTTCTATCTAGGTAAATGTGTATTTCTCTAGAATAATTCTCAGATGTGTAATTGCTAGGTTGTATAGTAGGTGCATTTCTTTATTTCTTTGTTTTGTGACAGTCACATTTTTTTTTTAATGTTTTTACTGTTTTAAGTAGCTCTTAACATTATTTTCAGTGTTAACTAGCAGACCTGAATACTACGATGTGCCTTTCAGAGAAAATATATTTGCTAGTTAAGTTTGTTATAATTCTACCTTTTTAGTTGAGAAAAAAGCCCCCTGAAACACTGAGTCTGAATGTAGCCCCTAACTAAAGACCGAGGCCTCTCAGAGAGTGTTTCTGAGCTGCTGCCTTCTATCTTCCACAGGCCTTTTGCAGTCTTTCTCATGCCTTGTAGTTTCCAGGTGTGGCTATCAAAAAGTTACAGTTCATACCACCGACACCAAATATCACTTGAAGACACAGGGAGAACTTCAAAAACACATCTACAGGGAGATTGGGATCATTAGACTGAAAATTTAAAGCAACAGTGATTAATCATATGTACATACAGCAAACTATTACCAGAAAGAATCTAAAACGCATTCATGATAAGAACCTTTGGTAAATTGGGAATAGGGTGGAATTTCCTCAGTTCAATGAAGATTGTCTACCAAGAATATATAGCTGGCATACAGGTGAAAAACTGTATTTTCAGCCAAGGTCAGGGTTGAGGGAGGGTGAGTTTTATCAGCATTTCTTTCACTATGGTGCTGGAGTTGTAGCCAGTGAGTAAGAGGAGAAAAGGAAACAACTGTACAGGACAGAAGGAAGAACTAAACCTGAAATTTTTACCCAAATGGTGTTGCTATCTCCGAGGAAAACATACTAACCACATACACCTGTCTTGGAATTATTAATAATCATAGAAGTTTTGCAGGAGACAAGATTTGTATTTTGTTTTGTTTTTAACTATAATTTATTTTTTCTTCCCTTGTAATACATCCTGACCCCAGCCTCCATTCCACATCCCCTCCTCCCAATTCTGCCCCCCCCATCTTCTTTCTTCCCCAGATCCAACCCCTCCCCCCATTCCCTTCAGAAAAGAACAGGCTTCCCAGAGTTGCCTCTCAAACTTTCAAAAGGCATAAGAATATGGAACAAGGCTGGCCACTAGCCCCAACATCGGGTGGAGAAGGCCACCCGACGGGGAACAGGGTCCCAAGGGCAGGTAAAAGGGTTAGAGACACCTCCCCTCCTTAATCTGGATAACCATGCAAGCTGGGTATCTGCTGCTTCAGTCTAAGAGTGCTGGTCACTTGACTCTGTGGGGCTTGTTCTCCTGGTGTCCTTGACCCCTCTAGTATTTTTTTTTTTTTTTAATCAACAACTTCTCAGGAACCAGCACTGAACAGATTTTTGAAAAAAATATTTATGGTAGCAACCTTCATAGTGCAATTCTGAACTATAAATCTAAAAAAAAATATGAATAACTGTATGAGGAAAATTATAAACCCATGCTGAAATAAGAAATGAGTAAGTGGAGGGTTGCTCATTTTAGCCGGTAAGATTGTAATCCTGGTCAGAGTATACTGGCTCTACATACTTGGGGGCAATGTGTGTGTGAGAAATCTGACTATTCCTCTAAAGTTTATGATGAACTTAAGGAAATGAAAAGGTGCTATGTATTTTCTGGGAAGCACAAGGACTTGTTTCTTGAAATGGTTTTGTGTGTTTTAGATACAAGTTCTCTGTTGCTTGAAATAGTTACAACAATAATGCATTGGTAAAGGATTAACAATACAATGCTCATCAAATAGCCAAACAGCTAGTGTCCCCACAACAAGTACACTCACTCACATTTCCTCTGCACTCTCTAACCCTCGATTATCCTCCGAGGTTTGACTGCTGCATTCGCTGATAAGCCTCAAACTTGGATTCCCTCTGAAGGTATAATGAGCTACCACCCCAGCCATTTGGCACATCACCCATGTTATTTTAGAAAAAAAAAAAAAGCCTTTCAGTGGAATGAGATTATTTTACTTTAGCAGTTTTCTATGTTATAAAGTTTAATTACAAGTTTAAATGAACAGAAGTAAATTTGTACCCATATGGCATTAAAGTATGTTAACTTTAGGGGAGAGAAATAATATGAATAATGCTTTGAGATGTTTTTTTCCGTGCCAAAAACAAAAGTATAATATTTTAAAAATTGTCTTTGCACTGCAGTGTACCTGTTTAAGAAAAGAATAATATGTTTTATGCTGTTTGCTTTTCTTGGATCATGGTCACTTCCAAAAGTAGAATGAAGCTGTAGCCAAGTAATAGTTTTATAAGCACCATAGTTATTGGGCAATTAATGTATCGTGAATTTCCTACATGTCTATTGATGTCATTAAACATAAGCATATTGCGTTCCAGAATCATTTAGTCATCCTTCTCTCACTGACAGTTGGTGCATTAGTTCATCTTAAGTGGAATATCTCTTTAAACTATCCTTGGCATTTCCTAGATTAGATGAATTATGAATTTAATTATTAAAATTAACCTTTTATGTTCATCTGGTATGTTGTTCTGAGCCAATGTCCTTTTGTACTGAATTCTTCTGTGCTCCAAAAAAATATTTTATTCAGGTAGATATTTAATGCAAAATGTATTTCGCATGCGATACCATTTTCAGTACATGTAATTTGTTTTTACGTACAAATATTTTACAAATATATTTTCTATGAGCCAGAAGAAAGATCGATATACTAAGCTTGTACATATTTTCTTTTATCTTTCAGTCTCCATAACTGATTTAAGAATTTCTATACAAGGAAAGTAAAATTAAGTGAAATGCTGTTATTACCCAAAGAGATTAGTAATTGTATTAGTTATTAGTAATTAGTAATATTTTATGCCAATCATTCTGTACCACTCCTTCCTTACATCTCTGTGTCAATATCTCTAGGTTTAAGAACATTTTGTTAAGTTAAAGGGGAAAGACTCTGGAAATCCCTGTTTGGCTATTATGTCACAGACAGATGGTTTCCTCATTACACCCTGTTTTTACTCTTCTTCATGAATTTGCCAGTTGTCTTTCAGAGTTTTACAGGATCCTGCACAAGTTGTTGTTGAGCCTTTTTTTTTTTCTATTTAAGACTTTGCGGATGCCTTCTCTGCTCCTCCTGACATTTAACTGTTGGAAATTTCTTATTGGACATTTGTGAATTCTTTGATCAGAGTGGTGGGATTTTGGTACTATGCATTGTGAAATTGAATTTAGATAGAATTCTGGAAGTTCACTAATATGAAATGAGCATGTGTGGGTCAGTTAAAATGTTCAAAGTTACTTTAATACCTTAATGAAACTACTGCTTCATTGACTTTAAGTTGATTTGAAATGTTTTACAGTGTAAGTATATATACTTTCTTCTGCAGATGGAGTCATCCTAGGCATAGAATTATTGATTATCAAATCTTGACTGAACAATTCATGTATTTTAAGGCATCAGAACTCCCTTTTTTATAGGAATAGTATCTTTAGGAGTTATAGCAGATGTATCTTGAAGGAAGGAGAGCTAGTTTGTGAAAATGTTGACAAACATTAGATGCCCCAAACCTAAACATAAAGGCAAATTCTGATTACTAGGCAGTCTAAGGAGTCTGTTCTGTGAAAGTGCTCAGTTTATGATGCAGCATTGCTGAGATTTCGGGGATATTTTACTGAATACAGAATAATTTGAACCTTCACCAGATTGCTTGGGAAAGGCATGTAGTATTCCTCTTCCAGTCACTAGAGCACGTGGTTTGCTGCTCGGTTAACTGAGGTGTAAGCTGTGTAGATGAGGTGATGGCTAGAATCCAGTTCAGTGGAAGGACACGTCTTTTGGAGCCTCTCACATTGCTCAGATAACTTTTATTTAGTGATGTTAGCTGTGGAAATTTTCTTTTTATCAAAAGGACGATAGTGACAACTGCAAAGTAAGAGCAGCTAGCAGACCCTGCAGACTCTCGGACGCTAGAGGTAAAAGTTTTACTCAAAATTTTGTTATTTTGAGGCAAAGTACTCTTGTATTTGTTTGTTTATTTTGAATTATCTGTCTCCTAAGAACAGATGCTGTCTTTTCTCTTTTGAATTAACTCTTTTGAATCTCTTTTGAGTCACTCGTGTCTGGCTTAATGGCTGGCATCATCTTCTCGCAAATTGAACCAACTGTCTGGCAGGCAGGAAGAATTGGGTTTCACCTAGAATAAATACCATAGTCATTACATGCTGTAATCAAAGTGGGAGACAAGGTATGTGTTTAGGAAATCATTCTGTTTTTCTTTAAAATAAGATATTTATCTTAGATAACACTTTTTAGAAAGTAATCAATTTTTGTTTTTATGAATGAGAAACTATCTTTTGTTTAATGTAAAGGTTAGTGACACAGGAAAATATAACTTTAGAGTGTTTTCATCTTAGCAACATAAAGTAGCGTGTATTATAGCAGAAACCTGTGGTGAGGGAAGAGATTAACTAGATCTTCGTTTTTCTAATGGTTTATTTTCAGGTGCGTGTCTGTGTGTGTGCCTCCGCACATGAGTGCTGGTGTCTTTAAGGGTCAGAGGAGGGTGTCAGAGCCACTGGATCCACAGTTAACAGGAGGCTGTAAGCTGCCTGATGTGGGCGCTAGGGAACAAAATCCTAGCAAACTCTCATCCTGGTTCCTCTTATGCCTCAAAGAACGATAAACTTCTGAGGCCGGAGAGACAGTATGGGGGGTTAAGAGTGCTGGGGTCCGTGACTGGACAGTAACTCTCACACACTGAATATGTTTTAAAGCAAGACTTATTTAGTGAAAAGAAAGAGAGACACACACTGATGCAGCAGGAGCCTGGTTCATCAGAAGCAATCACCTACCCACAATGAAGATGGAGTGAGAACCGTTGAGCATGAATCTCTTATGGCTTATAAAGGAAAAAACCGCAAAACAGGTAGTTGCCCTGTCAAGCTTGACAGGCAGAACAATGAAGCAGAGACTGCCCTTTATTCTTATTGGGTAGTAAGTGACCGGGAATGTGTCATGTTCCTTGTTACCTTGTCAGGTGAGGGATTTTGTTGTGGCTTCTTTGTCTCCTTGGTAGTGGACCCGTTTCCTTGGTAGGGGAAACTTAAACTTAAGCCTACTAAGATGCAGTCTGAATCTAGCATGGAGGAGCTCTTCTCACAAGGCCTCAACAAGAACACTTGATACTTTTTCAGAAGACTGGAGATTACTATTTATACTGTGATAGTCACTGTTCCTGTTTCTTAAGAGTTTTCAAGATAGAAATTACATTTTTCTCGATACTTTTCTAGAATGGATGTATTTTGAAGTGCTTTGAATTGTATTAGTTACTGTAGTTTGAATGAGAATGGTCCCCGGAGGGTCATATATTTGAGTATTTGGTTCCCAGTTGTTGGAACTGTTTGGGAAGGATTAGGAGGTGTGGCCTTGTTGGAGGAGGTATGTCATTGGGGGTGGGCTTTCAGGTTTAAAAGACTTTTGTGACCTCAGTGTTCTCCCCCCCACCCCCTTGCCCCAACTGTTGTAGATTAAGACACGAGCTTTAAGCTGTTCTTTCATTTTGCCATTATGGACTCTGGCTGTCTGAAACTGTAAGCCAAATTAAACACTTTTTAAGTTGCCTTGGTCATGGTATTTTAGCATAGCAAAAGAAAAGTAGCTGAGTGATGAATAGTGTATATTCTGTTTCTAAGTCAGGAAAAGTATGAATCTTATTCTCACTTGCTAATAGAAGATCTGAGTGTAAAAACAGTTTGAGTAAAACATATATGTGTTAACCTTCAGCCTTTGCAGAGATGGAGAAAGATGTATTTTTCCTCATAGTTTCAGAGGCCTCCGTGCGCACATTTACTTGTGTGTGTGCACCTTACATTTTCTTCAGCTGTCTTCTGTTGTGAACTTCCAGGCTGCTTCCATTTCCTGGTGTCTATGAACAATGCAGTAGTAGACATGGATGTGCATATGTCTCTTTAGGCTTCAGGTATATGACCAAAAATGGCATAGCTGGATTGCCATGGTAGCTGTAATTTTAGTCATCTGTAGAACTTCTATACCAATTTCCCTGCTGCAAAAGTTTCTGTTACCACCAGTAGCCTGTAACAGCTGCATGTTCCCTGCACCCACCAGCTTCTGTCCTCATTTGCTTTCTTGATGTAGCCATTCTGAGTAGAGTCAGATGGGGTTTCAGCGAAGTCTTAATTTGTGTTTCTTTAATGTTCTTAAACGCTTTGATGGTAGCCTTCTTTATGTCCTTACTTCCTAATTTTGTATTCTTAATCATCTCTAGATTTATTTTTAATGACTGTTTTTTTTTTCATAGCTATGGATAGCATTTTCTTGTTTCTGTGAATTCTTCTAATATGACGTATTGAGTAGTGCACACTGTAAGTATTGTATTTGGTATCTATGTATAGCTGCACCCTCTGGGGTTCTGTTTCTTAGCCTGATGAGGTAGATTTATTTTATTACTCTAGACATAGTGTGGCTCTCTTAGTATAACTTTTCTCTGAGCATTACTTAATGAATATATGGATATTCTTAAATATTCTACAAGGCTTATAGTGCTTGGCACTGTCTGTCTCCAACCTGTGTGCTTTAAACTCTCTAGCCATTCTTTCCTTGGTTGTCTTCCTCATTTGACTGTGTGCACTTTTGCTCCTTACACACGGTATTCTGCCTGAGACTTTCGGGAACCATTAACGTAGACTTCTGGAGTGCCTTTTCTGTACAGCTCCCTTTTCCTGATACCATGCCTTCTAGATGCAGCTGTCTTCTTTCCGGAACTCCTGCTTCTCCTCAACTCATCACAGCGACGATGCTTTTCCTCATCTCTGGCTCCAAGCCCAGAAGTTGCTCCAGGAAGAAAACCAGATGATTATGGGCCTCACCTTTGTTCTAGTGTCTCAGGAATCACAGATCCATGCGGCTAGGCTTGCCCTTCCGGGCACATGTAATACATTTTAGGCACATGTCTAATGGTTTACAATGAGAAGGTAATTCCAAATACCAATAACTGGTATGACTAAGTTGTTCTGTTTTGTTTATAATGTAGTAGTAGCAGAAAGAAAAGTAGTCTCCCTGCTCCCACAGTATCAGGGATTATGAAAGAGCACTTCTTCCTTGTCTTTCTTAGCGTGGTAGCTCATAGTACGTATGATGGAACTGACTTCTTTTCCAGCTGAAGGAAGTCTCTTCTTACTAAACTGTTTAAACTCTATAAAGTAAAAGCAGAATGGTTGAAATAGTATTGTTTTATTTCTACCACCACTGTAGGAATAATCTTTGACTAAAAAAAAAGATAGAGTCACATTGTTATTCTGTAATAGAGCTGCTGATGCTCTTTCTGTCACAAGAGATTGGAAGCTTTCAAGTGGCAGAGCCAAGGCTATCCAGACAGCTGGTAGAATTGTATCAGTCTGCCTGACCTCCTAACCCAAGTCATGGTACGTTCTAGTCTTCTGTGAATTCCTTCACTAGGATGGATAAATCATCTGGAGGAAATTTGTTATTTCCATGTACAGTGTTTAATGCTCACCTCATTACTTTTTCTGGCTTTCGCTATCTGTTACTAAGCTTTATTTCTATCAGTTGGTATTCCCTGTATACTTAACCATGAATTATAATTTGTTTCCTCGAGTATGCTAATTCAAGTCAGCACAAAGTCCTCAAACTTCATACATTTGCTAAAACTTTTATAAAAGTTTGTTTTGATAGAGTGAGAGGAAAAGATAAAAAGATTGTGAGGGAAAAAAATGAGTGAAATTTTTTATTAAGGAATCTGACTTGATGATAGTGTTATACTAAGTATCAGAATTCTGTAATCACAGGGTCTTCCTTCTCCGTGGCTTTGCAAGTAACAAAAGAAACTGGAAAAACAAAGAAACCCTAGGCTCTGGTGTCTCGTGTCAACTTGCTTGAATAAACCCAACATTAAGGTCATATAAGTTTACGTAGCCAGGAAGTGGATATAGACTCTGTCTTACAGTGTTCCGGCACAGAAAAAATGTCGATCAGATCATGTTCTCCTTTTGTACTAGAGCAGAGAATGCAATGCAAGGGATGGGAAGGCTATGGATGGGTCAGAGAACAAGAACTCTTACTTTTTTTCCTTTGCTTGGTTTCTCAAGGCAGGGTTTCTCTGTGTTTGCAAAGATAGACTGGGGGCCAGTGAAGAAAGATATGAAAGCCGAGTAAGTTAGGAATGCATTCATAGCAAAAAAATACATCAGTTTCAAAGGCTGTACTTTAAAACAATCCTGATGCATATTAAATTTAAAAGAAAGCCACAGAAGTAGAGCACAGAAGATGAGAAAATTGATACAGTTTTAAACCTGGGAAGCACAGGTCCTTAGGAATTCTTTCAGGCTTGCATATTTAATAGAGCAATGCATCTTCCTATGAGATATATTTTAGCATGCTGGAAGAATCTTTGTAGGTTTAACCAAACTGACATTGTTGAGTAATATTAAGCCATAATTATTGAGAACTATGTATTCTTTTATTTTTTTCTCCTCTGCCCCCCACCTTCTTCCATGCCTCAAAGCAGGGAGCTTGAGTGGAATATGGAGTTTGCATGAGCAGGATATGTAGAGAGCAGGTATTCTTTCTTAAGTAACTAAGTACTTTGTAAGGTGGATCTTGTTCTAGATGATTCTTAGTCCCCAAATAATGTTTTGTATATTTAATTTTAATAGCATTCAATAAATAATACTTATGTTTGTTTTTCTTTGTGAATATTTTGATAACTAAATCTTCTAAAAATGGCCTAATTTATTTTAGAAAAATATAATGGAATATTGTCACTAGTGAAAATAAAGGGCGCTGTGTTAGTTTCTCCTCTGGTTGAGACAAGAATACTTGACAAAAGCAACTTAATGAAGAAAGAGTGTATTTGAATTCACAGTATGAGGGTGCAGTCCTCCGAGCTCCACGGGTGAGCCATGGTGTGCACGCACTCCACACCACACAAAACGTAAAAATACAATGGAATTGAGGCGCTCAATAACTCTGTTAGTGAGAAGACTCACCCACTGTTGATGGCTTCAGTCCCTGGACATACCATCGTGAGTTGTATAAGAGCACAGGCAGCTAGCTGAGAACTGGCATGCAAATACTAACTCATTGCTCCTATCGCTTGACTGTGTGTATGATAACTAGCTAGCTGCTTCATGTTCCTGCTGCTTGGCTTTCCTTCAGTGACTGTGACTTGGACTCCCGAGCCAAATTAACTCCTTCTCCTTAAGTTGCTTTTGCCAGGATATTTTGTCATAGCCAATAGAAAATAGAACTGAGGTAGAAATTATTTTTCATCATTGCTTTGGTAATCCTGACCACAGGGCTTTTGGTCCTTGGAACCGTTTTATGGCGGAAGTGTGGAAGAGTTTGAACTTTGGACTAGGAAAGCCATGTCATGCTGGAGGCAAAGGGCTGGGCCACCGTAGTGGGAACGTGGAAGGCAGTAATGCTGAGAGCAACATGGACAGAGGGATCTTAGCTCATGATGCTTCCGACAGGAGCAAGGATGCTATCAGGATCTCGGGCAGGGACCATTTGTGTTATAGTTTAGCCAGGAATCTTGCTTCATTCTGCCCATTGTCTTGAAGATCTGAGCAAGGTTGAATTTGGAGAAAATGCACTCGTTTGTTCAGCAGGGGAAGTTTCAAGGCAGGGTGGTACTCAGGATGATGCTGAAGAAACAGCTGCAATTGATAGAGAGCATCACCATTGTAGAATGGCCTGCACTGCACAGGCAGAATGGGGAAAGTACCCTGTGGGAAGAATCCCAGCCATGGAGACTCTACCTTGTAAATATCCAGCTGCATCTAATAGACAGCACCACTCGTCCTCAAAAGTCCACCTGCCTGGGAAGGTGTGTCCTAGGTCAGTGCTCTGGTGACACAGCTGTGATCTAAGAGGTACCCGGCTACATCTGGAGTTGCCAGCAGATGTCCCTAAGTATTGTCTATGTGTTTCTGGTTTGGAAGGCATGAAAAGTGCAAGAGCGAGGTGGTGGTGGAAAGAAGATGAGGGCAGATAACCTGTGTCAGGGTCGGAGTTCCTGTGGAGTCCCTGAGAGTCATTGTGTGAAGGTGTGAAGGCTGAGCTGTAGTAGCAGTAGAGCCTCTCAGGACCTTAGGGGTGCCAGGACTCTAAGTCATTTGCTATGGAGAGCTTCAGGAGTGGAGAATCAGTGTGCGCTTAGGGGAGGGTGGAGCTGTCCACGCCCTTCGTGACCCTGCTGAGTACAGGTCACAAGGTGCTAGACATGAAGCTGCAGGACTTGGGAGTTTACCCAGCTGGATGTTTGTTTTGCTTTGGTGTTATTGTATTTTATTTTATTTTTTATTTTCCAGTTTTTCCCTTTTGGGATAAGAATGCTTTATCTGTGTCATTGTATGTTAGAAGTGTGTTGCTTGTTTTTTTTTTTTTTTTAATTCAAAGAAGCTCATAGTTAAGGAGACTGGACTTTTAACTGTTGGTAATTTTGAAGACTTCAGGGACTTTGGAGTTGGACTGTATTTTACACCATGAGATAAACAGGGACAGGGATGTAAAGTGATGTCCCATATGTGGGTATCATGTTGCTAAGGGTCGCATTTGTGGTGGTTACTTTTGATCATCAAGTTGATGAATGCTGAATCACCTTGGGAAGGGAGTCTCAATGGGGAATTTTCTTGACTAGTGAGAAGACCAGACCACAGTGGGTGGCGCTGTTCCTAGGCCAGGATTCTGGTGTATAAGAGAATAGAAAGAGTGCTGAGGACTAGCACGCATGTGTTAATTCACTGCTCTTTGCTCTTTACCTTGGGTGGAAGGTTTCTAGCTGCTTCGAGCTCCTGCTGCCTTGGCCTCTCACAGTGGTAGACTGTAGCTGGTAATGGTGAGCTTTTTCCTTACGTTGGTTTTGTTGGTTATTTATTTTAACACATCAACAAGAGTCAAAGCTAAGGTGCCTTCAGTTTGAAAGTATCATATTTTCACATGCTATAAGATCATCATTTTAAAAATTCCTTTGTGTGTGTGTGTGTGACACATGCATCTGGGGTTTGCGTGCCCCTGTGTGCCACAGTATGTGTTTGGAAGCCAAAGGACAACTTTAAGGAATAGATTCTCTCTTTCTGGTTCATGTGGATTCCAGGGATTGAATTGAAGTATCAGCCTTGCATTGTAGAATGTTAAGTGCCTTTGCCTGCTGAGGCATCTCACTGGCCCAAGAAGATTAAGTTTTGACAGAGGTATTTGTATTCTCTGAGCAAGATATCAAAAGTATGTAATAGTGGTCTCTTCCAATATTAGTGATGTCTTCCGAGTCTCACTGTGGAATTATTATTTTTCTGTTTATAAGTAAGTTTGAGGAGAATACTTGAGACTATGTAACTTTTATCTACTACCTATAGTCTCTGTTGATTTTACAACTCATTATTTTTTCTACATCTATTGATTGGTATTCTACTGTAAGGAATCCCTTTTCCGTCTACATGGAGCTTCTTCAAAAATTAAAATAGAATTACCATCTAATTCAATGATTACAGTGTTGAACATACACCCAAAGAAAGTGAAGCATGTCTGTAGCTGCACAGCTACTAGATGGGCTCACTGAGAGGGACACAGAGGTATATTCATTGGTGAAAACTCTGCCAGACCTCAGCAGAGGGAACTGCCATCCTGGCCAGCACCATCCTCAATAGTGGAACCCCAAGCATCTGAGCTCAGGTGTTTTTATTCTTTCAGAACTCCTCAGGTGTTCTACTGATAGCACATGCAAATCCTTAGCAATCAAACATCCCCCACATAAATCTAACAACTGCAGACAATATAAAACGCCAAGACCTAGGCAGCCCCTCACCCAACAGTACATAAACCAATTATTTTATAAATAACTAAAAGAAACTTCCACAACATTTCCCCCCTTTCTGTATAAGCTAATAAAAAAATGCTTCATCTCTACAACAAAGTTTAATACTACATTGGCAAAACCATTTACAAGAGGAACAATCATAAGGGTTGTTAGTGAATAGGACCAAATGAAACCAAAAACATTTACCAAGCTTTTCACAATGTCTTTGAACAGCAGAAAAACATTGTCAATGTCCAGTTATTTGGAATTCACTCATAATGTTCCTGGCTCCTTCAAAGGGCTTTGATCACTTCTCTGGCTTTGCCCTCTGTGACACACACACAGTTTGTCCTCCAGACTCTGGCTGCTCCATTCCACTGCTGCTGCTGTTCTTGGTGGTCATCCCATGGTGCTGGCATTTCCAAAATGCAGAGGTCTTCTGCTGCAACTGGACTGTACTTTTACCAATAGCCTCTCTTGGCCTCTCTTCATTGTACCAAGCCTCAAATTCTTTACATGACCCTTCATCCTGAGCCTTCAACTACTACTGCTACCTTCACCAACGGCCTCTTCTGGCAACTTACAATGCCAAGCCTCAGCTGCTCTCCAAAGACCCTTTCATGCCTTCAAAACCATTCTATCTGGGTGACTCTTTACAGTACCAAGTTTGGCTGCCAGCAGAAGATACAACCTCGGCCAGTTCTTGAAAACAGTTTCTGTTTGTTGACCCTAAGGACGCAGTTTTCAGATTTTAAGATAGAGTTTGGTTTGCTGGAAAATTAACTGATCTCTTTCTCTGCAGGAAGAGTTCCCTTATGAGTGGAGTTCTCATCACCATCACCAGTATCTAGACTGCTTGTAGTCAGGTTTACAGAAGAAAAAAACTGTTCAGAAAACTAAGTGGCCTTTTGGCTCTAAGCCAAGGCTTCCACGACAGCAAGGGGTCCTGGGCCAGTGGGAAGAATTTCCAGTTGAAACATTCTGGCAGTTTGGCATTCTTTTTCACCACTGCTAAGGGGAAACATATACCCTTCTTCATAGACCTCAAACACAAGACACACTTGGGCTTCACACACACACACACAAAGCCACCAACAAACTCAGTTTATAGAACAGTATGTTCTGGTTTCTGATGCCAGTGGCAGTGGCAGGATAGAACATTGGCTCCATGATCAGAAGAAGCAGTTAGAACCTTGCATTTTCCCTGCTCCCAGCTGAACTCTGTTTTCACCATGAAAATTCATCCAAAACATTTGTCTGAAACATGTCTCTCACCTAAGAACTTCCTCATTTACAACTCTTTTATAAAGCTTTCCTTTTATTAATACCTTAATCTCTGTCCTCTGGGAACTGTTCTGAGCATATTCACTGGACTCTGTGAAGTCTGGAGTTTCTTTCTCTTCTTTGTCTCCATGTTGGATTAGCTGGCACGATGTCCTGTCCTCTTTGGGCACCATTTTTAGCAGTACACAGAGGCATAATTCATTGGTGAAAACTCTGCCAGACCTCAGCAGAAATAACCACCATCCTGGCCAGCACTATACTCAATGGATGCTCTTCTCAGACAATGCTCAGAACCCCGAGTGTCTGAGCTGAGGAGTTTTCTTTCAGAACTCCTCAATTACTCTACTGATAACACATGCAGATCATTAGCAATCAAACGTCCCCCACAGAAATCCAACCCCTGTAGACAATACAAAATGCCAAGGCCTATGCACTCACTTTTCCAACAATGCACAAAAACAACTATTTTAAACACAACTAAAAATAAACTTCCATAACACATGTTAGAGACAGCTGCACTTCTATGTTCACTGAAGTTCTATTCTCAGTAGCTAAGTATCCACCAAGTTATGTATCAGCAAAATATACATGATGGAGTAGGGATCAGCCATGCAAGTGTGAGTGAAATCCTGTCTTTGAAACAGCATGGATGGAACTGGAGATTGGTATGGGGAAGGATCACAGCATGAGCAGCAGTAATGCGTGGTCTTGTGTGGGGAAGGATCTCCGTGTTGAGCAGCAGTACTGCGTGGTCTGTGTGTGGGAGGATCTCGGCATGAGCAGCAGTACTGCGTGGTCTGTGTGGGGAAGGATCTCTATATGAGCAGCATTACTGCGTGGTCTGTGTGTGGGAGGATCTGGGCATGAGCAGCAGTACGGCGTGGTCTGTGTGTGGGAGGGTCTCCATTGAGCAGCAGTACTGTGTGGTCTGTGTGTGGGAAGGATCTCCGCATTGAGCAGCAGTGCTGCGTGGTCTGTGTGTGGGAGGATCTCGGCATGAGCAGCAGTACCGTGAGGTTTCATATACAATTGGAATTTACAAACACTGCTCTCCTGGATGTTGATAGTAGAGTAGCGACCACTAGAGGATAGGAAGAGTATCTGGAGAAGTGAGACAGGATATGGATGGATACTAAGTGGCAATGGCAAGCATTGAGCTCTAGTGTGCGATAGCACAAGAGGTGGACTTAGATAATCAACATGTTCAAAAGGCTAGAACAAAGTAGTTTTAAATTGATCCATAGAAAAATGGTGTATGTTTGGAGAGTTAGTTTATTCTGAACTTGATTGGAACTTTACATAATATATACACGTATTACAACATCACATTACCTTATCTATACAATTTTGTGATTTTATGTAAATTAACAGTTAACTAGAAAACCAGCAAGGTCTTACCCAGCTTTGCCTTCCACTTTAAATCATTATGGCCTTGTGTATCTTATTTCATTTCATGGGCTCTATAATCCATTGCTGTAGTAATTTAGAAACCTATGTTCTTCCAGTCAGCTAGAATGATCCTTATCAAGCATAGATTTCTGTTCTTTTAGCATTTATTAATCATCTATTCAATATTATGTTTTTAGAACTTTAGTGTAACTGTGCATAAGAAAAACACTCTCATTGGTTAATAGAATATTGTATATTATATATATTATCCTGCATAATCTTGACCAGAAATTTAGTACCACGTTTCCAATTTAAAAAAGCAAAGCAAAATTGCAGTCTGGTTTATTTTTTATCTAATACAAATATATAAAAGATCCTCCATCAAATGCTGCTGAAGAAGGCAGCGATATCGCATTGTTGAAGTTTATAAAATTCGCACCAAACATTGTTGACATATTACCAGCTTTACGAGTTCAGGAGCTAATGGGGAGCCTATGTGGATAGTTCCTTGTCAGCTTTTCAGTCCACGATAACACTATACTGTAGGCGAGTATTCCTTCAGTCCTCAGCATTCAGAGTGAACTGCATGAGGTCAACGTGCATTGCGATGTGAATTACCCTTATATGCAAAGTAGTTCCCAAAATTGATGACAACATGGCTTTTGAAGTAATGCCAAAAACGTCTGGCCCTTATTGGAAGACTAGAGGAAAACATACTTTGTAAGAAGCCTGTCTCATCAGAATATAGCCACTTATGAATTATGTCTATTTAAAACAAAAAGCAGCACCCAAATAAGCAGCTCTGAAAACAAGAAAAAAAATGTAACTTAAGGTATCTCATGTAAGATATATTCAAAGGCCATGAATCTTGAGTTGCAAATGGTTGTTACCAGATACAGTAAAGTGATTTGATCAGTTAGCATCAGAATGAAATGGATGAAGCGAAGTGTCCAAGAAAAAAAAAAAACACCTGAGTGTATTCAGCATTTGCAAATTAAGCTTTCCATTTTCAAAATCTTTCCTTTAATATTTTATTTCAAATGAGTTTATTAAGGTAAGATAATAAAATATAATATAATAAGATAAAAATTGACACGTCAGAATAGGACAGTACAAGCAAGTAGAAGGAAAAGAGGCCAAGAGCAGGCACAGGAAACAAAGACCCACTCACTCACTCATGAGTCCTGTGAAAACACTAAGCTGGAAGCCAGAAGAGAGAAGAAAAAATATAAATATAAAATAATACGATTAAAAAAAACACAACAAAAACCCCTGACATGACATTATGAGACAAGGATGCCCTCGACTTCATTTTCTGTTGGCCACCGACTGCTGGATATAGGGCCTGCCCTTAAGAGTAGTTTGTTAACCCAGTGAGACTCCCTTGGAGAAAATTAAATTTTCTTTGCAAGTGGTAATCAGTTGGGGATAGCTTCTGGGTGGGGATGGGGGGCATGTGTCCACTCTTCCTTTCAACTCCGAGATCCCCACGTGTAGGCCCTGTGCAGGCCCTGTGCTTGCTGCCTCAGCCTCTGTGAGTTCATATGCGCATTGGTCCTGGTGACAAAGAGGGCCTTGCTTTCTTACTGTCCTCTGTCCCCTCTGGCTCTGACACTCTTTCTGTGTCGTCTTCTGACGTGTTCCCTGAGCTTCAAGGAAAAGAATTTGATGAAGACATCCCATTTAGAGCTGAGTGTTCCATGAAATCTCACTCTTGCGCTCTTCTTGCTCTCCTGTAATATCTGGCTGTGGGTCTCTGTATTTGTTCCCATCTCCTGAAGGAAGAAGAGTCTCTGTTGATGGCTGAGCAAAGTGCTGATCTGTGAGTATAGCAGAATGTTGTTCAGAGTCATTTTATGGCTACTGCTTTTGTTTGTTTGTTTTATTGTTTGTTTGTTTAGAACAGTAGTGTAATGGAACACTTAGAAGAAGTTTTTGTTATTTTGGTTTCTGGAAAAAATTGCAAAATGCATTTGGATTAGGTTTGTGTTCCTACCCCAGCTGTGGTTTAGTTGTTTACGAGTTGGATTTGGAATGCTTGATGGCGGTGGCTATGATTTGGTTAGGGACAGTCGTTCTGGCACCTGTAACTTGCTTTGGGGATTAGTTGCCACATGGGTATATGGGAACTTTTGGCTTAGGATATAAAAAGTTTGAAGCCCTAAGGGTAGAGGTAGGCTTTGGTTGGTGGTTTGTTGTTTGGGTTGCTATCCTTACTGTGATAATTCCTAAAAGAGTAAAGGTTGGAGGGATTGAGTTTACAGACCATGAGCTGAGACACTAGTCTGACTCACTGTCAGCTAGTCCTCTTCATGCTTAGGACAGTCTAAAAGAAGCTGTGAAGATTTCTCTTTCTTTCATTCTATATCAAGGCTGCTTGTAAAAGCGGTGAAGCTTTCTTTCTATCTTTCCTTCCTCCTTCCCTAAATAGAGGGTAAAGGATTGTAGTGTACTGCTACACAGTAGTATTTGGTTTTACCATAGGTCTCTGGGCTATCTAGGCTCAGGTTCCTGGTCACCCAAGCAGTGTTGGGGATGGGTTCTATCTTGTGAGGTGAGCCTTAAATTCAATCGTATTGTTTGCTGACTCCCACTTTGTGCCACCATTGGACTACCATATCATGCAGACAGGATACCACTGTGGATCAAAGGGTTTGTGTCTTGGTTGGTGTTTATATTTCTCCTTTGGTAGCATGCAGAGTACCTTCCTGTACCAAAAACGCTAGAACACAGGGGTTAAGGCTCTATGTAGGCATCGACTCGACTTCTCCATGTTCAGTGAGTTGTGTAGGTGTTGTCTTCAGCAATGGGCCCTTGCTGTCATTTTGTGGAGAGCAACCTAATGTCTTGGCAACAGCCCAGACTGTTTGGAGATTCCCATGGGACCCCCTTGGCCAACATCTCAATTAGATATGACTGAATCCTGATATTGAAAGTTTTATTTGGTGACAAGAGATGTCTAGTTGGGGCCCTGTTTCTCTTGTTATTGACAGTTTTGTTTAGATCACCTTCATTATATGTATGTATTCTAGGAAGAGCCTATATTAGGTTTCCATACTACCCCTCAGGTGTTCCTTTAGCTGCCTCTTTCCACATATCTTCCCTTCTCCGCCCCCCCCCTTTCCTCTTTTTCTATCCTCGCCCCCATCCATAACTATTCTATTTCCTGTTTCTACTGCGATCAGTCTGTCCACCCCAGTCCCTTTATTCTATACCCAACCTCTGTAATTCTGTGGATTGTAGCTTGGTTATCATTTACTTAAGAGCTAATATCCACATATAGTTGAATACACACCATATTTGTCTTTCTGGATCTGGGATGCCTCACTCAGGATGGCATTTTCTTAGTCCTACCCATTTACCTGTGATTTTCATCATTTTATTTTTTAGCAGCTGAGTAGTTAGTACTCCATTTTGTGCATGTACCACATTTCTTCATCAATTCATCTGTTGAGGGACACATTGGTTGTTTCCAATTTCTTGCTATAATTAACAAATAAGGAGTGAACATGGTTGAGCAAGTGTCTCTGTGGTAAGATGAAGTGTCCCTTGGGTATATGCCCAAGAGTGGTGTAGCTGGATACTGATGTAGATGAATTCCCAAGAAACTGCCACACTGATGTTCATATTGGCTGTACACATTTGCACAGCCACCAGTGATGTATGAGCGCCCCCCTTACTCCACATCTCTTTACTATATGAAGTGTACAGTGGGTAGCAAGACGTAAAGGCACTTGCTGCCAAGCCTAATGAGCTGCATGCAGTCCTCAGCATGCAGACAGGGAAAGGAGAGAACTGATTCCTGTAAGTTGTCCTCTGACCTCCCTGCGTGCACTCTGGGCAAGTATACATGTGCACATCTGTATACGTGTGCACACACGTGCAAAATAAAACACAATTTACAATTTTGCCAAAGTTTTAAAATGATAGCAAAGCCATAGATGTTAGACGTTATATGCTAAATAGTCATTCTAAAACTATAAGCTTGCCACTAGAGAACAGTGTGAGAATATGTAATGTTTGAACCAGAAAGGCAGGAATAAAAGAAAGTGAACTATCAAAGGTAGAGAAATCCAGACACAATCGATCACTGCTGCTGGCACTCCACAGATGAGGCGATAGGACAATCTGAGGCCAGGAGTTGGAGCAGAGTCCAGGGAACACGGTGAAACCTTTTTGTAAGGAAAGAAAAAATGAAAATGAGATGCAAAAAAAAAAAAGGGCACAAAATAAAATGAAAGTAAAATCCAGTTCAGTAATTACAATACCACCGTTTCTTATTAGAAAGACGATACAATTTTAGAGTATGTTTAGTCTCTTACTCCTCTAAACACAGTTTCCAGATAATATTCAAATATAGATGACATTCTGAAAACACTTCCTTCATCTTTTTTAAAACTAATCTTTTCCATTTTCTAAAAGACTGCAGACTACTATCTTTTGTAATCCGGAAGGCAGTGAGGGTACCCTGAATGTTTCCTTCCAAATCCTTCATTCCTCAACTAGAAAAAATGTTTTCAAACAGGAAATGTTTCTCTCTGCCCAAAGATGTAGAGAGAATGGACATGGAGGAAAACTCCAGTCTTGGATATCTATATCTGTATCTGTATCTATCTGTTTCTGTATCTGTATCTGTATCTGTATCTGTATCTGTATCTGTATCTGTATCTATATATCTACACACACACACACAGAGGGCTGAAGGTCCCCCAAATCACACCGATCTGGAACTGATTACTGTAACAGATGTGAATGATATCAGATATCAGAATGGAATGTTAAGTAATGATCCTCAGTCATTTCCAGAGGGATAGTACTGGGAAACTGTGCCCTTGAGCCATTGCCATTCGGTCAGTCTCTGAGAGGGCAACAAGATAGAGGACAATATTCTCAAGAGAAAGAACTGCCTCAGGCATCGATGGGTTCAGTCTATGGTTCTTCTCTTCTGTAGACAGGAAGTAGTAGCAAAGGAAACTGGGAAAGTAGGCAGTGTACTAGCCTTTTCTAGAGGAATAAAACTGAAAGAATGAATGCATGTGCTAAAGGGAAATTCACTGAACTGGCTTATAGGATATGGTCTTGTAGTTCAGCAGTGGCTGTTGAACAACACGATGGGATAGCGGAAAGTCTGGTGTGTGCAGTTAACAGTGCTGGGTGAATCTGCAGTCCCAGTCAGGTGCTGAAGTCATAGTGGACTCCTGGAGAGCCAGTGGTCTTCAGTCTAAGTGGAAATCTGGGGAAGGTGCATTAATACTGACCACAGCGACAGGATAGACAAACTTGCCAGCAAGAGTGAGGCAAAGCTGGCCAAAGGCTGTTTCCTTCTTCCACATCCCTTTATGTGGGCTGCAGACAGTTTGGCCTGGGTTTAGGGCGGGACTTCCTGCTTTATCTGAAGAAGGAAATCCCTCACAGAGGTTTCCAGCAGCATAGGTTTTAAAGTTGGTTCCACATGGGGTCAAGTTGACAAACAAGCTTAGCCACCACAGGTAGTCTTTCTCTAACTCCTAGTGGATAAATGATTTTATTCTGTGGTTTGATATAAGTTCCAGAGCAGGCACTTGGCCTCTAGGCCAAATATAAACAAATTTAGTGTTTTCGAATTATAATATGAAAATAAAGAATTATCTTTGATTCTATAAGTTATGTTGATATAAAATGTAAATTGACAGAAACCTTAACTTTTTTTTTCAAATTATATCTCAAATATTTTGCATAGTGGTAGAATTAATGTGATTTTAATTGGTTTTGCTCTTCCTTTATCTATAAAGATATTTTAAACATTTTAAGAACATCAAACTAGTCATTTTCACTAGTTTCATTTACTTAAGTCATTTCTCTTGAAGTGATAGGACACTGTTATGTTGCTTCATAATGTTTTCAAATCTGAATTTATATGTTCTTAGCATCCTTTAGAGTACATATTGTCACTGTCTTCTAGTGAAATTATAGGGACCATAGTTTTAGCTACCACATTAGAGTATAGACTTACTACTAGCTAATAACCAGATAGCTTACTGTGTCATGTGCTTTTGAAGTGACATACCAGCCAAGATTAATTTGTTCACTCACATATATTAAACTGTTTCTAAAATAAAATGAGTTTATGTTCATAAAGGAGTTTTAACCTCTGTGAGGAAAACAGGCTAAAGAATCCCTTTTAGATTATTGAATATCTTTCCAGAGCAATCAACAATTTCTTAAAAAACAAAGAAACTAATTTTGTTTCACAAAAATTGACATGTTGCTACTGAAATGAGCATGTGAGATACTTTGTCATACGTAACTGTAGATGTCTGTGGGGGGAGAAACACTCTTAGAACTACCATTCAAACTGCCTGTGAAACATTGACTCTTATTCCAGGCCCTGCTATCCTTGCTTATTTCCTACCTTATAAATTATGTTTGATATTGCTACTATAACTAATTACCATTCATCTTGTATTTCTGGTGTTTCTATGGATCATAATTCTAGTAGGGGACTTACTAGAGTAAATTAGATATGGATACGTAGTTCTAGGGTAGAAGAGAGAGAATCTATGTCCTGAAGTTTGTGTTGTTGGCAGAATTCAGTTCCTTGAGTGGACAGCATTGAACTCTGATGTTTACACTAGCTTCAAACTATGGATCTCCATAGGACACAGCTCCTGGCCTTTTAACTTTTAAACCCAGTGGATCCAGTTGAGTCCTCCCTAGCTTCCTTGTAGCACATTGTATTTGTGTAACTTTACACTTTAAGAACATAAGTGATTTGATTTGACCCACCTCACTAATCCCAGGTAATCTTTCTCTTAAGGTCCTTAACTGCGATCATATGTGCTGGTCTGTTCCCGTGTCACCTAACATGTACAAATGTTCAGACACTGGGAAGTTGACAACTTTGAGGAGACCATGTTTCTTTACCCTCATAAACATAATATTGACTGCCTGGGACCTGGCCTGATTGGTTTTCCTTTCTGCTCATAATACTTCTCACATACTTTCTTTCTCGCTCAAATGGGTGTCGAGATTCGAATCCTCTGAGAAATGACATTAGCCATAAGATCTGTGGAGAAATTATAAGTGAGACAGCTTCACATTATTTCCAATACAGAAAGTCTTATGTTTTCTGTGCATTTGTAAAACTCAGTCTGATCCATAGTAGCCATTCATATAGCAGTAGAAGGTAAAGAACTGCGCTGCTTGGTAAGAGACTGCGTGTGCTACCAGAACATTCCAAGGAGAAGAGACAATTACTTAGAGCAATAGCTTTCGATAATTTATCAAAACCACTGTATCTTGATAGTGGGTGATATTAGATCTTAACATTTTATTTCTTTCCTCCTCAGATCATCACAAAATATGTTTATGAGCTCCTGGAAAAGGACTGTAATTTGAAAAGAATCTCTATTCCAGTAAGTCCAATTTTCAAAAATGTTTATTCCAAATAAAATACTTTGTTCCATATAATATTGTTTTCAATTCAGGAGAAAAATTGTATTGTGGGTTAACTATGGTAACTGTAAAAGTAAAGGTCTGCTGTGTTGGCACTGATAATTCAATGTGTGTGAGTATTTTCACTCTTCTGTCCTAGTTCTTAGAAAGTAGTATTTCAGTGTAAAAGATGAACAATACCAGTTTTCAGTCTGTTTTTAAGATGATGACAGAAAGGGTTCTTTTTTACCTTATCTCATTTCACCAAATTGTTTTTATTTATTTCATATAAATCAGTGTGCTTCACGTTGTAATAGACATTCATTAACTCTTTAATCCTCTGAAACAGGTTTTCATTTTTTAAAGTGTTATTTAATTTTATATTTTAATGTGTGTGAGTGTCTGGCCTACATGTTTGTCTGTGCACCACGTGCATTCCTGATGCCCGCGTAGGCCAGAGAGGGCATCAGGTCCTCTGGAACTGGAGTTACAGGCGGTCATGAGTGACCACGAGTAGGTGTTAGCAGTCAGATCCGGTCATCTGGAAGGGCGGCCAGTGCTGCTCTTACCACTGGGCCGTCTCTGCAATACTCACAAAAGGTTTTTGTTTTTTTTTTTTCTCTACGTATTTCCAAAGTCATTCCTGTGTTTTAATATTGCTCATTTTCTTTTTATCAGAAAACTGTTTGGAAATTTTATAACTTTTCTTTGGAATTAAAAGGTTTGGAATTTGCTGTTAGACTCACATTCTAAACACAGGACCTGTCATTTTTCTTTTTGAGTTTATAATTTAATTACAGCATTGCTCCCTTCCCTCTCCTCCCTCCTAGCCATCCCATATCCTCCTGCCTGCTCTCCTTCCAATCTGTGACCTCCTTTTTTCTAATCCTTATTGCATGCATATATGTATTTTTAATTTACATCACAAAGTGCTAAGCTTTTAAAATGAAGAAATAATCCTCTTATGTGTAAAGTGATGTTTGCAGTAGGTTAGTCCAAACTAATAAACTATAAACAATAAGAGTCCAGAGGACAATGAAATTTATTTATTTGATACATAAAACATTGATAATTTCTGTGAATCCTTTACATAGGATTTTTAAATATCTTGGGTCATATTGTTGAGCAATTTGAAGATATCTTAATTCAGTACATTCTCACCTTTGATTGCATAGTTTACTAAAAGCCATTTTTCATTTACTCTTCTAAAGGTAACCTCCTGTGATAGATAATAATGTTATTCATTCATTGATTTGTTCAACTCAACAAGTTCTCATTGAAGACAGCTCTTTAGGTTCTAGATGCTCTAGGTTCTTATGAATAATAATAGTAATAATAAGTGTAATAATAAAGAAACCGTTATTGCATGCTGTAGGTAGGTCGTACCTTGCTTTAGTGTGAAGCATAGCTTCTGTCAGGAGAGCATGAAAGCCTAAATTTTAGTATCATTTGACGACCAGTATGGTTGTCCTTTGGGCTGTCAAAATTCTTGACTTCCGCCTACTTTTTTATTCTGTAAAACTTTATATTGAAGCTGGGTATTCTGTTTTCAATCCTAAACCTTAGTGGGTAGATGCAGACAGATGTTTGTGAGTTTAAGGACAGCCTGGTCTTCATACTGAGTTCCAGGATAGCTAGGGCTGCTTAGAGAGATGTTGTCTCAAATGAAGCAAACAATTTGTATAAATTTGTTCTTCTTGAACATTAAAGTAAAATTTTATCCTGTATTTTGGTTTCTAAAGAAGGACATTTAACGATTGTTTGGCTAGTCCACTGATAACATTCCCATTTTGTTCTTTGACTATAATATTTCTGGCCATTTGGAAAACTTTAAACATACTTTGGTCTCTAGATTTAGGGCACAAATCACAACTGGCTCTATTGAGAGTGTTTTGTGATGAAACTTCATTAATTTCTTGTAGAGAAAAACCTGATATTAGATGGGGAACTCTGTTTTATAAATTTGATAATTCTCATTTTAAATTTAGTATACAAATGTAATTAGTTTAGAGGGAGATTCATGTTATATGAGACATGAAATAAGGACTATGTTTGTTTTTGATTAGTTTAAATTTTCCTTTCTCTGTAAACTTAAAAAAAAATGCTATCTTTCCTAAATGACCACATATTACATCATGTGAAACTTACTTTTCAATGACTGTTTCCTTTCCCTTGAGTTCTCTTAAGTATGAATTGGCAGTCATTGGTAGTCAGGGTGCTTATTTGCTTTTCTACTGACAGAATATCACCAGACTGTTTACCCCTGTTAATACACTAAGTCCTAATTTCATACTTTAAGTAGAGGTAGCCCTCCCCCATTTTTAATGTGGCATCATTTGGGAAGCAGAAGATTGACAGTAAATGCCATGATCATGCTTATGTTCTGTACAAGCACGAAATGTTCTCAGTTGTAGCATCCCTACCCATCCAAGGTATTGGAGGTATGGATTACCGTAGTAGCTTCTCTTTAAAACTTCATTTTAGTTTGTTATATACCTCTTCTTTAAGTGGAACCTCACTATTTGTGGGTTCATGAGTATTCTATGATGAATTGTTGACTGCTAAAAGTTATGTGGTAAAGTCTCCCTGATCTGGGGCATGTGAAGTGAAGTATATCGGAATGGCCTCTGTGGTTTCTTTTTCAAAGGCTTAGCTTCATTGCTTGCCAGTGGTTGCAGATAAATGTCATTGTTGTTGTCACTTCCAAACTTTATCGAGGTAGTGAGGAAAAGCTATTTTGTTCATATAGATATTCTGCTATATAAATTTAGCACTAACATACATAGAGCAAAGTGTATTTAATCACATTCAGAGTCAGTTTTCTGTTTTATTGAGGTCAGTGCTATCCAGTGACTTGCCCACATATCGTTTTTCCCACTTAATCATTAATATTTCTATATGAATTATTTGTCTTCATTGTTGTCTCTCCTTGTATACTCTGAATTCCACATATTTTCAATCAGCTTCTCCAACTGCTCGTGTAAAATTTATTCACGACTGCTGTAATCTTTATAAAGTCTCATGAAAATTCTTGAGTAGCATTATAGTATTTTTTCTTTTTTGAAAAATAATTATTCTTCTAGTTTTAAAGAGATTATTCTGAAATTCAAAGTAGTAATTTTCAATTGCTTAAAATGTTGAATGAGAGCCATGATTGGTGGTCCTTGCTTGCTGTACTTGCACACAGCATTGGAGCCAGGGGATTAAGGGTTTTCCTCTATTCCATGGCAGACTTAAGGCCAGCCTAGCTATGCAAGACCCATTCTCAGACAAGTAGACAAACAGAACAATTGCACTGTTTGGGAACTTGTTTCATGAGGAGTTTCTTTGTAACCATCAGTTTGGAACTGTCCATTAAATTCTGGTAGGCTCACCCATGGGAACACAACTGATGGCAATGGTTGCCCTTCCCATAATCCACCAGTATTGGATAGTTCTGTAGGCAGCCATAGAGCGTCATGAGCCTCTACCCCCAAATATATGACCAATTAACGTGCCCAGACCTGAAACACCCTCAGCTGCTGTGGGATCATGATTGTCATGGCTGTGTCATTCCCAGAAGATAGCACTCCACAGCTCTTCTCTCTGTCTTCTGGCTCTTACTTTCCTTCCGTTTCCTCTCTGCATGTTCCCTGAAACTTAGATAGGGTGGTGTAAATGCTCTATTTAGGGCTGTGCAATCAGCTGCCACTTATTCTCAAACCCAGGGCAGCCATGAGTTTATGCATTCATTTTGCAAAGAGAAGCTTCCCTGATTAAGGCTGAGGATGTTGTTTGTCTGAGGGTAGAAGTATTTAGAAGACAGTATGAGGCCATGTCAGTTTAGGTACATAACAATATTAAGTGCCTCCCCAGCCCCCAAGGCTTAAGTCCTCACAGCCTCTAGCTTTATAAAATACCAGGCATGAATTGACTTCTGTTGGGGAGAACTCAAATCCAATCAGAGACTGGTTGGTTATCCTGATAACAGCTGTGCCGCTGTTGCACCAGTGGGCACGTCTTGCCTAGCAGGCTAGCACTGCAGTTCATAGGACCCATATCTGATTAAGATGGTTGATGCCATTTCCTCCCAGGAGCTTGCACAGTGCTTTTCAGGATTCTGCAAGTTGGCCAGCAGGGAGGAAGCTCCCAGTTCAGTTTCTCCTTGATTGTTCTATATTTTGTAATAAACGTAGTTTCATGTCTTCAGTGACAGGGCATTAGTTCTTATGGATAATTAAGAGAAATAAATGGTAGAAGCCTGTATTGTTTTTAGGGTCCCTGAGGGCTTTCCTGGCCAATAATTCATAAGTAGGTATTTCATGTCTGGCACTGGCAATTTTTTTAAATAACCTTGGGCTTTTATGAACAGCATTTTATGTCAAAGCAGAATATCCCTTCTAGTTCTTTTAAAAAATCTTATAAGCCTTTATACACCAATTAAAACATATTTCCATATGGATTTTCATATACCTTTCACTATAATTGTCCCTCTGCCCCATCATCTCCCCCATCCTCCTGTCCATCCCTGCTTAAACATTTCCTGTAGATGGACATGTAATCTTTTAATCCAGCAGCATTGCTTCTCTAGCAAGGATCACACTGAAAGGCCCGTGTGATAGCTAGGAAGGGATCACATACAGAAGAATGAAACTAGATCTGTATCACACACCCTGAAGAGAACTCTACTGCAGATGGTTCAAGGGCCTCAATGTAAGATCTGGAACTCTGAGTCGGTTAGAAGAGAAAGTGGAGGATATGCTTGAGTGAATAGATATAAAAAGGAACTTTCTGAACAGGACCCCAGGAGTGAAGGCAGTAAGACCAACAATTGACAAATGGGACCTCATGAAACTAAAATGCTTCTGCGCAACAGAAGAGATCATCATGGACAGGAGAGTGTAGAGGAACATTTAATTGTTTAATCCAGCAGCAAGGCTGCTCTAGCAAAGGATCAAATTGAAAGATCTGTGTGATAGCTAGGAAGGGAGCACATCCAAAGGCCTGTATGAAGGGATCACATTCAGAGGCCTGTGTGATCTGGATGGAATGCAGAAAGAATGTTAGTCAGGCTAATCCTGTCCTCTGTTTGTGTCAGTGCTAGATGAAAGGGATTTCTGTGGTTAAGGCAACCTAGTACACAACTTTAATCCCAACTCTCAGATATAAAAGAAATTCACAGGAAATGTAAATGGACTGAGAGCTCAGAGAGAAGGAGGGAGGCAGAGCTAAGAGGAGAAGCAAGGTAGAAGTAGAGGTGGAAGCAGACAAGAAGCAGAGATGAGAGTTCAATGAGGCAGTTTGAGTGCAGTCAGCTCAAGACAGTTCAGTTCAGAAGCGGAAGCCTAGAAAAAGAGCAGAGCCGGTCCAGAATAAGCAGAGAGAAAGCAGTCAGAAGCAGACGGTTTATGATTTACAGTTCAGAGTTCACAGTTCAGCTCAGAGTGAAAAAGAGTTAGTTCAGAAGACAGCTAGTTAGAGTAAGCTCAGTCAGCAGTAAGTCTCAGAGGCTGAAATATTTTAGGTTCACAGATTAAATTGTATGGAGGCTGGGGCCTTCTAGGTCTAGGCTTAAGATTTGATTCTATAGAGATTGAAACCCTCTAGGACTGGGGATTGGATAGCAAAGAATAAACTGTCCTCTGCCATGGACCCATGAAAAGAAGAATAATTAAATAAATCAACACATCTATATCTACACCTGCAATTTCCACCCTGGTATTCTTCCTTTCTATTTTTATTTAATTTATATTCTACTATCCTCTCCTCCCTTAAGGAGTCCTCCATCCTACTGGCCCTTTTCCAGTTTTCTCACTTCTACAGGTACTTCATGTTAAACACATAAATCTAAAGATTCAAAGCTGGGATCCTCAAATGACAGAGAACATGTGACCTTGGTCTTTTTATGTCTGGGTTATCTAATCTCTATATTTTTCCAGGTCTATTCAGTTACCTGCATATTTCATTTTTTCTTTACAAGTAAATAAAATTCCATGGGGTACATGTGCCATATTTTCATTATGTATTTATCAGTTGATAGACATCTAAGTATTCCATTTCCTAGCTATTGTTTATTGAGCAACACTAAACATGGTCAGGCAGGTTCTTTGCAAAAGAATACAGGATCCTTTTAACTATATACCCAGGCCTATTATAGCTTGGTCATGTGGTATTTCTATTTCTAGTTTTTTTAGGAACTTCCACACTACTTCCAGTGGGCTGTACCAGTTTACATTGCAGTTGACAGTGGATAAGGGTTCTTGCCCAGATTCTTTACATTATTTATTGTCATTTGATTTCTTAATAATAGCCATCTGACTGGTGGAAGATGGGATTGATAGTAGTTTTCAATTGCATGACCCTGTTAGCTATTGATATTTAACACATTTAATAGTGTTTATCAGCTATTTTTAGACCTTCTTTTGAGAACTTTTTATAAAAATCTGTAGCCCATCTTAAAATCTGATTTTTTAATGCTTCGATTTTCTGTAGTTTTTATCTAATTCTAGATATTAATGTGCTTAATTATTAAATTCTTTGCATCTAAAGGTCATCAGTGCCAATAATAAGGTTCTGTATTTTAATGGTTTTATTTATTTTCTGAGTACCTATACAATGCCAGTCTCTGTCCTAGATCAAAAATGTAGCTGAATGTAAATTATAAAAGGTTACTGCTTCTTAGACTTACATCGTAGTGGAGAGAGTGGAGGATGAATGAGCACTCACACACGTGCACACACACACACACATGCACACACTTATGCGTCATGTGTCTGTCTATATCTATCTCTGTCTGTGAATGAATACACTGTGCTGGATTGCTGTATGTGCCATAAAGGAGAACAGGGCAGCGAACAGCACTAGAGAATTCATGAGGAAGTGTTGGAAATATTAATTGTAGACAAGGAAGGCTTCCCTGAGTAGCAGTAAGTAGCCATTCTGCTCCTACTGCACCAGTTGCTGTTTGTGCTCTGTTTACATAAATAGCAGCATCAGACAGAGACTGATACTCTTTTAAAAGTAGAGAAGGTTTAGTTTTCTACTCCTGTGCATTGTGAGTGCCTGAGAAATTTCGATGAAAAACTTTTAGATAAAATTTCAGAGCATTTCTGTGGAGTTGTGTGTGTGTTGCTCCAACTTTGATAACTGTCTGAACATACGTTGTTGCTGGGGTGAGGATCTGTGCAGTATGCAGCGTGTAAGCTGACCTCTTACATGTGTGTGGCCGTGGATGGAGGACATACTGGCTGTCAGTTCTGGCTTTAACCCTCCTGCACAAGGCTTTCCATTCTGAGAACAGGCCATTACTGATGTGGAATACCACAGAGCTTGCTGTACACATGTACTGAAAGGCTGGGAAACTGGCCGTCCTTAGCATCTCTGTGTCTTTGAAATCTAAGGCATACATAATCTGGCTGAGCACCTGTGTACTAATCACATGTCAACGAATAAGCAATCCATACATAACTGATACACAGATAGGCTGTTGGAATGTACTGATTATTGTTGTGTATGTCTGTGTTCGCAATGCAGTTCCAAAGTCCCCCTTCACAGAGCAGCTTGTGTTTGGAGCCTTAGGTAGTTTCCTTTCTATTTTCAAAGTTTATAGTGTTCTGTCTAATGTATTTAAGTAACTATATATTCCAGTTTGGGTTTTCTATTTTCTGGTATAGGTGCAATCTGCTTCAGCTATAGAATTACAGACTACATGCAATGTAAGCATGTAACTTGCATTTATCAGAATGTAATGTAATGTATTGATTATTATTATAGTAGTGACACGACTCAATGGGATTGTGAGTAAATGTGAGTGATAAAAACAGTTGGATAATATCTGGATCATCATCTGGAAGCTTTTAACATTATTTTAATTTAAGATTGTAATAGCATATCAATGTAGGGATACATATTTTAATTATTTTATGTATTTTGTATTTAAATTACTGTCTTGTGTTGCTTGTTCACCTAATATCTTTCTTCTATTTTAAAGTTTTTTTTAAAAAAAATAATTCTGTAATAACCATTAAAGAATTTGTAGTAGCCATTAGTTGTTTTTTCATTGTGTATATGCTTGATCAAAAAACATTTTATTTATTATTTAATTTTTTTTGATTACAGGTAGATGCCACTGAAAGTGAACCAAAGAGTTTTATCTTTATGAGTGAGGATGCTTTGACAAATCCACAGAAACTGATGGTTTTAATTCATGGTAGTGGTGTTGTCAGGGCAGGTCAGTGGGCTAGAAGGCTTATTATTAATGAAGATCTGGACAGTGGCACACAGATACCTTTTATTAAGAGAGCTGTGGATGTAAGTGAAACTTCCTTTGTTTTGGGGGGCATTTTATAGTTCTGTTTTATTGCATATTTTAATTTTATCATGTCTTTTCCAGGAAATATATTCAAAGCATAATCTTGTTATTAAGTCATTATTACCTTACTTGTCTGATGATGATTATTTTGCAATAATGAGGGAAATAAAGGGATATTGAGGACATAAAGGTTTAAATGTCTCTGAAATGAATACTTTCTAATTTGTCTTTGTTTACCTATATGAACTGTGAGTTTGACTATTATATCATATAATCATCAGCAATGAAATTCCTCCTGACAAAAGCAAAACAAAACCTGTTGCCCTGGGGAAGCTTTGCTTTCCTCCTTGATGAGGTAGAAATGAAAGAAGACTTGCTGGTTATGGATAATCTGCTCAGTGAGGAAGTGTAGGGTAAAGAAATGATTTTGTCATTTAAAAAACATTTCGAAGCCAACAAATAAAATGTCTTAAGCTTAAAATAAACATATAAAATGTCAAGTTGTAATATTTCAGAAATAATTTTTCTAGTCTAGTGTTGTTCTAATGTTCAACTGTTGCTTTAATGTGTTCTTCACTTATGCTGTGGACAGCCAAGTATTACAAAGTATGAATTTCTTTTACATGTAACTAGAAATAACCCTTATAAAAAATGGAATCTTGTATAAAACTTTTAAGATAAGGAGAAAAGGGATTTAGAAATACTACATGTGTCCATGTATTCATTTTATTATAAGAATGGCAATACATTTTATAATGAAAATTGGAAATGCGCTTGGATACACAACTACAAAATCAAACAACAAATATTTGAATGTGTTCAGTATTCTGTTTCCCTGCTATAACTGTAACATTTAAGCAAAATCATAGAGAATTTTGTTAATAGATTTCACAAATCCTCAAAATGTTGCATATTGAGTTTCGTAAGTTAATTGTCACAAATGTGTGAGGCAAAGAAATAAGCAACTTTTGTTTGGTTACTGGGTCTAATTGTGATTTTAGAAAAACTGAAGTGACTGGTTATCAGGTAAGAAATCACAGCAATTAAATATTCAGTTAATAGGTTGAAGTTTAGACTAAAATAACACAGGAATTAGTGTTTTTTTCTTAAACTGTCTCTTGTTTGATGTTGAAGATAGTAAACTATCTCTCCAATGCATTCACTTGTGGTTATAACATGGTATTGATATGTTTTAGAGAGAATTATGCAAAATGTATGCATAATTCAATAAGTATTTAAAAATAATAGTGGCGAAATTAGGAGTCTTCAGCCAGTGAGTACTTGATGAAATATTTCATGTAGTTTTGTTTCCCGTGTTGTAGGTTGCCCATCTTGGCTGTTGTAGAACACTTGTTAATGTGGTTTTTGAGATTAAAGTGGATGTAGGAAATGGTGTCGAATGTCTTCGTTCGAATAGACTATTGATTTGCTTAACGGGGAGGTACAGTTTTTTTTTTAATAACATTAGAATTGTAAGTCAATTTTTCCCTTTTAAGAAGGAATAGTGTTTTGAGTATTACAGTATTCTTCTGCTTTGATTTGTCTACTTTTGTCAACTGTAGTCAGTCATGATTTTATTTTACAAATACTTATGGAATGTTTATAGGTGTCTATCTACAGTAGACTCTTCCTCCTAGAGCAGGAATTGAGGTCCAGCTTTTTAGTAATGCTGTAAGTACTGCCCTCAATTCTTAGTCTTGTCACTAAGTATTGTAACACCTCTATATTTCAACGCAAGTATCAGACAAACTTGGGCATGGAACTTTTAATAGGTTTATAAAAAGCAACTATATTTAGTATTAAGTAATAGTAATTTTTAAATATCAGATTATCAGATAAGCTGTTTGGTGATAAACTGATAATGCTAAACTTAGATTTTGGTGTGAATGTAAATTGAAGTAACTTTTTTTTTTTCAAGAGAGGGTTTCTTTATTATAACCCTGGCTGTCCTGGCATTCACTTTGGAGACCAGGCTGGCCTCAAACTCACAGAGATACACCTGTCTCCGCCTCCTGAGTGCTGCGATTAAAGGTGTGCGCCATCACCACCTGGCCATAGTAACCTTTTTATATGGAAGTTTAGTAATGTTTCCCAAAATTTAATATCCATGCTACCTTGTGACTCTAAATTCTACCTGTAGTAATTTACATCAGAGCAATGCACAGTACTCAGCTGCTCATAGCAACAGCTGGTGATAACACAGAACTGCTAATCACCTAATATCTACCAGTAGAGGACTATTTGAATAAATGATAGTATATTTCCATCATGAAAGAATGTAATTTCTAAGAATATGGATGTGTGTTGTATTTGTGTGAAATGATGAAGAATTATTAAATCAAAACTCAAGAATGACTGTAGATAACCAGTTGGTGTGCTCTTATACAGGGGGGACTGTTTCTCCCAGTCTCAGCATTCCCCAGTTGCTTTGCAGTTATTCATCTAGAATTGAGGCCCTCTGACTTTTCTCCTTCCATATTAGCATGCCTATTGGCTATCATCTTTGTACTGGTCATGTTTAGGCAGCCATGATGGTAAGACTTCATATGTGTAGAATCTGACATTTCTAGGAAACAATTCTAGGAATCTCACAGTAAACTTACTGTTTCCTTGGCTTTTACATTCCTTCCACCCCCCTCTTCTGCAATGATCCCCAAGACTTAGGCACAGGAGTTGTGTTGAACATGTGTCAATTGGGACCAGCTTCTAAACTTCCATATTACAAAGGACATGAAGAAGACATGAAAAAAGGGCGAGTGGGCTCTAATTAGGTGGAGGGAGAGAGAGGTATATACAGAAGAAGGAAGAAAAGGGATAAAATTAACATAAGGATGTCTGATAATTTCATACTATTATCTATCTACCTAAAATACTTCTAAAGCATTAAGTCAGTGTATAAATACCCAAATATACGTAGAAGGAAATTTCTCCATTTGGGCTGACAATGTTCCCTTCAAGAGACATAGACTATTTAACAGAACCCCAAATAGTGGGCATGATATTTCTTTTGAGTTGTTTGGCAAGGTTATCTAAGGTAAGTCCATATTGCTGAAGACACCATGCACTTCAGACACAGTGCACAGAGGTCCTGAGCTGGGACCTCTGACCTGAATTTGTCCTCCATGAAGACCAGCTTGCCAGAAGGCTCTATGCAAGCTTCCAAAGGAGGGAAGCAACCAATAGTCTCCCTGGCTATTACACCTGTAAACCACAACAAGCAGCACTTCACACTGACCTCAGGGTGCAGTAGTGCTAAGTGTAGTCTAGTACCTCTCAAATTGGACTCAAGGCCCACCCAAAAAGAGAGAAATCATGCCCGGTCCTGGACACCTAGCCAACTTCCCAAGGCTGGTGAAGTCATGGATCATGGAGGAGAACCTCCAACCACCACTTCTAAACCAGCAGAAGCCCTAGCCCCTTTCCATATATCTATCCTTGTACTCTCACAGAAATGTAGTTCTCACTCCTCATCAAGGAAACTTTTTTTTTTTCGCAACAGAGACCATTAGAACCACAGTATCAAAATATATGTTAAATCCTAAGGAAGGAGAAAGCTGATTATGAGAAAGATCTCTACTCTATACTCTTCAGATGTGCCTGTCCCACAGCCTTACACATCTACAACTAATACTTGAGTTTTCTTAGATGTTTATGCACAAAACCATCATCTTCATGTAGTTTCCGCCCCAAGTTTTTATTTGTAATTTACTTTCAACTCTGAAAATGTTCTATTTTTATATTTAAAATTTTCTATATTTTAATATGCTTTTATAATTTAGTAATTTTAAATAATAATTTCTAATATTTAGCAAATGATTGAATATAGAATTACAAATATATCCTTAAATACTTATTTTTCTCACGTAACAAGAGGTTCAGTTTAAATAGTTGAAGTTTACCTCAAAATTTTAAAACCTTTTTTTCTCTAATTGAGTGTGGGACTATTAACTACAAGATGAAGCCAAAATTACAAGTTCCAGATTTAATAAGTAAAGTTGGAAGATGATTTCAGAATAACTAAAGGATATATATTTCTGTGATATGAACCATAAAAATATGAAATAAAATTTTCCCAAAGATTAAAACCTTCGCACATTCCTGAACGTACACAGTATCTGAGGACACGGCAGCCCCTGTGCCCCCTAAGAGAACAGTGAGATGCCGGATCTAGGGTTGGGAAGAGGCATTAGGGACAGCCCCTTCCCTTATGGCTTCAGCTCCTGGCAAAAGGCAGATCTGTGCCATATTGCATCAGTAACTTCACCATGGAGGTATAACATTACCTTCCAGCCCTGTCGTGACAAGAGTTGAGAGCAAAAAGCTGTGTTCAGTTTTTAATACCTCCTGGAGTTGTGGTCTTTGCTTCTGAGGTGGGTATGATAAACTGCTCTGTGATAGTTCTTTCTGTCTAATTGACTGTATTGCTGAACTAAGTATTTGCAAACCAAATCCAAGAACATATCAATCACATTATCCATCACAATCAAGCAGGCTTCATCCCAGAGATGCAGGGATGTTTCAACACACATAAATCAATAAATGTAATCCACCATCTATAAAAAGACAGAAAGACAAAAAGCACATGATCATCTCATTAGATGCTGAACGGGCCTTTGACAAAAATCTAGCATCCTTTCATGATAGAAGTCCTGGAGAAACTGGGAATGTGAGGGAAATTCCTCAACATAATAAAGGTGATATACAGCTAGCCCACAGACAACATCAACCTAAATGGAGAGGTATTCAAAGCAATTCGACTAAAATCAGCAAGAAGACAAAGATGTCCACTCTCCATACCTATTCAGTTCAGTATTTAAAGTCTTAACTAGAGCAATAAGGCAACTGAAAGTGATCAAGGGAGTACAAACAGGAAAGAAAAAAGTCACCAAAGCTTTATTCCCAAATATTATGATTTTATACATTAAGGTCCTTAAACTCCACCAGGAAATTTATACAGCTGATAAACACTATCAGCAAAATTCAGGATACAAAATTAACATGCAAAGATCAGTAGGCTTCTTGTACAAATGAGAAATCACGGAAACAATAATTTTCACAATAGCTTCAAAAATTAAATATTTTGGGCTAAGTCTAACCAAGCAAGTGAAAGCCATGCATAATTAAAAAAAAACTTTAAGACACTGAAGAAAGAAATTAAGAAAGATACAAGAAGATGGTAGGACCTCCATGCTCATGGATAGGAAGGCCTTATATATTTAAAATGGCCTTTCTACCAAAAGCAGACTGCAGATTCAGTGCACTCAGTTGCTTCAGCTGCTGGTTTCAATACCATAGCTTTGTACGTGAGGGATGGTGATGCCTCCAGCAGTTCTCTTGTTATTCAAGATTGTTTTAGCTATCCCATGTTTATTCATGTTTCCAAATGTAGCTAAAAATTGTCCTTTCAATTTCTGTGAGTGAGTGTGTTGGAATTTTGATGGAGAGTGTATTAGGACAGATATACTGAACTGGATAGAATGGAAAATGAAAAATAATTTTGAACTCACTGGCACAGGAGAGGACTGTCTGAACAGGACATTGATAATATAGGCCGCAAGGACAACAATAAGGAAATGGAACATACAGCTCCTGTATGAAAAAGGACACAACCACTTGGTCAAAGAATGCGAAACAGTTTTTTCCAACTGCACATCCGATAGAGGGTTAATGTCTAAAATATATGAAGAACTCAAAAAACTGGACGTCAGAAAAACAACCCAGGTAAACGGACAGTTTTCAAAGATAAAAACCCAAATAGTTGAGCAAACGCTTCTGTGGTGGGATGGAGCGTCCTGGGTGTATGCCCGAGAGTGCTACAGCGGGGTCTTGAGGTGGGTTCAGTGGCATCTTCCTGAGCGACCACCAGACTAATCCCTACCATGGCTGTCCATGTTTGCACTCCCATCGGCAATGGAGGAGAGTCCCCCTTATTCCACATCCTCACCAGCATGAGCTGTCAGCTGTGTCGCTGATCTCAGCCATCTGACAGGTGTAAGGTGGAATCTCAAAGTAATTTTGATTTGCATTTCCCTGATGGCTAAAGATGTTGAATTTCTCTTTGAGTCTTTCTCAAGCCATTTTAGTTTCTTTCTTCAGGAATTTTCCGATTAGATCTCTACCCCACTTTTTAATTGAATTATTATTATTATTTTTTATCCAGTTTCGTGAGTTCTTTATATATTTTGAAAATTAACCCCCTATCACATGTGTATTTGGTAAAAGTCATTTCCCATTCTGTAGGCTGCCTCTTTTTCCAAATGGCAGTGCCCTTTGGCGTGCAGAAGCTTTTCAGTTTTGTGAGGCCCTGTTTATTAATTGTTAATCTTTGTGCCTGTACTAATGGTATTCTGTTCAGGAACTCTTTTCCTGTGCTAATGAGTTCAAAGCTAGTTATTCCCCACCTTCTCTTCTGGCAGGTCAGTGTATATGTATGCGTGTGTTTTTAAATGGTTGATTTGGTTTAATTGCTAAGTCATGGTATTTCTGAATTTTAACAGTTAACTTTCAAGAACCCACATGAGGCAGCTTCAGCACACCACTGTTCTCACCAAACAATCATTATTCATGTAGCTAAAAGCTAAAACGTTTTTAGTTCTCACCGTCAGCAATATTATCTCCTAAGTATTTTATATTTCTTAATCCTAATTATGAATTCTAATTATTATATTTATATAATACAGTACTTACTGTAATGAAATGAGCAAACTCACACAGCTACTTAAAGCACCCTAAATAAAGCTCTCAAATTGCCTTTTGAGCTAAAACAGCAAGTCACAAATAATGTGGCTAATTTCACTTACATAAAGTTCAAAAACAGGCAAAAATCATGAATGGTGTCAGAAAGGATAGAGTGAATACTTAGAGAAGTGGCTTCCTAAAGTGACCATCAGAAGGTACTTTTTACAGAAATACTTCTTACGAATTCTCTGAGAATTTCTGTCATATTTCATCCTCCACTCCTCCCCCTAATTCCTCTCAGGTCTATTCCTGCTCTTTTATCACCCCTATCTTCCTTTCATTTTTATAATAAATTATTGGGTCCAATTTGTGCCACCCATTCACTTCTGACTGGGGACATGCCCTGGATCATGGCTGGCCTGCCTTAAAGAAAATCGACTCTCCCAGCTGCTATCTGTTGTCAGTATCTTCATATGTAGAGCTAGGACTTCATGGCCACTTTCCATTTGTATGCAAGAATTTACTTGATCTTGTGCAGATCTTTGCAAACTATCACAACTTCTGTGAATTTATAAGAGCAGGCGCCTTGCTGTGTCCAGGAAACACTATTTTGATTCAGTCATCTACTACTTCTGTCTCTTGCAGTCATTCCATCCCCTCTTCCATGATGATCCCGAGTTTGGAAGGAGGGTATAAGATACAGATGTCCCATTTTTGGCTGAGTGCTCTGCAGTCTCTTAGTCACGACATGATAACTAGTCGTAGGTCTCTATATAATCATCTACTGCAAGAAGACCTTCTATGATGAGGGTTGAGAAATGCCCTAGTTTGGGGGGTTATCGCTATGTCACTAGGAATTATTGGTTTAATACTATGTCCACTTAGCAGGATAGCAGTAGGGTCATGGTCTTTCTAGTCACAGGTTCATGGTACTCATCACCAGATGAGACTCATTGTGTAGAACAAGACTTAACTCCCATAAAAAACTATTTGGTTACTCTTACAATATTTTTGCTATATTCTTCTAGTGAGCAAACCTGCTGAATCAGTCCTTAGTGCAGGTCACAGAGTTCACAGATGGCTAAGGCTGATGATTGCTTTCCTTCTTCATTGTGGCCACAGCACCTGACTCATAGCACTACAGACGGTAGCTAGGAGGGCTGCAGCTTCCATGTTGGTATCAACCTGACTTCTGTGTTGAGTATACGGTGGATTCAGCAGTAAAGTCTTAAGGTTCACGTTCTGGAGGATAAAAATGGACATAGCCTGCAGTTTGTGTACGGGTGTGTCTTACGGGAGGAGATATCTTATGTGAACTCATTGACCAACAACTCCAAAAGTGGTAATCCACTTCTGGCACTGGACTTTTTATCTGATGGCCTGTGGTGTCTAGAAGGGGCAGCATCCCCCAATTATAGAGTATCTCCATTTAACATTGTGTGTGCGTGCACGAGCGTGTGTGTGTGTTTTAATAAAGACCATGAGGGAGGGGCTTAAGGCATCAGAGAGAGACTATTGATGGTATAAAGAGAGAATTGGGAATGTTAGAACAAGAAGAATTAAGTTGGGTGGAAGTTGCAAGGGCAGACAGAGGATGAAGTATGGAGAAGGGTAACACTAAAGACTGTTGAAAAAGCTATGGAAACCTATGGTATTGCTTTTAAAATGTGTTTGCTTGTGAAAATACTTGCTCTGTGAAATTATTGAGTAGCTGTTTTCTCTGTGTATCATATCATTATTAACAGTCTAGAAGAAAAATTGTCAGATATTAGAACTGAAATGTGAGTTTGGGAGCTTATCATTTGCTGTACTTTGGGGATAATAACTGATTAAGCTCACTTGAGATAAATCCAAAGCTCATTCTAAGTAACTGCAGACTTGGGCTTTCTCTTTCATGTGTGTTTCTGTATCAATTGAAAATTTTGCTACTTCATGAACTAAAAGCCTGTTCTCTTATTATATCGCTCATATGCTTGCATTTTTGTTGTTATTCGCCCCCCCCTCAGATGTTTGTTGATCTAAAGGACTATATAAACTTATATCTGAAGCCTTCTTTCTAATCTTGTTTGAATTTCTCACTATTCTATTTATGCATAAATATTTAAGTCTGTATTTTCCATGTTTAAGCCAGGGACTCCTGTGTTCCAGATGGCCTCAAACTCATGTATGATGTGGCTAAGGGTGTCCTTGATTTTGTGGCCCTCTTACAGAGAGCTGGAATTACATGTGTGTATGACAATGCTCAGTTTATGCAGCGCTGAGGAGTCAAGCTCAGAGCTTCCTGGATCCTGGACAAGCACTGTATGAACTAAACTACACTCCAAGCTCCAGACATCATTTTTATGTCATTGATATAATTTCAATACAGCAATGATTTATTTTACAATTTGAGCCTTCTCTTACTATGATACCTTCTCCACAGCCTCATGTTTTTGAATACTTGGTCCCTAGCTCTTGCATGTGACCTGTTTTTGTGCCACGTGTTGGACACCAGATGTTGCATGTAATTAATTCATCAATTTTTTAATAAAAACAAGGCAGCATTTTCATAGATACAAGCCTGCCAGACCTCAGCAGGGAAGAACATATCACGGCAAGCACCATCTTCTACCCCAACTGCCTTGTCCTCAGGAGTTTCATCAAATCAAACTCCTCCTTACTCATCCAAAGGTCTGTTTGCATGATGAGAGAAATCTCATAGCTTGAGTCATCCCACAACCCTTCAGCAGCAGAGCTAAGTCACCTTTGCAGTGGGGATGCTCAAAGCCCAATGGGAGTCACCCCATTGTTGCCTGAGGCTGGGGTGAGTGCCACAAACCTTCCTCAACAACAACTTAGGAGTGCAGCTTCAATCACTCTGTCCACAATCTTTGGGCAGGTATAGGAAGCAGTCCTTTCAATGAGCAGACAGCTTTCGGGACAACAGAAAGCTGCAACCATTTACATTTTATAGTTATAGAAATCAAACATCCTACCTCATGCTGTCAGCACAGTGGATTTCTTTAAAGGTACAGGGGCACATACACAGCGGTCAGTAAATATAATATTTGAAGATACGTTCGAATGTTCTCCAACACCTAGCTTTTGGTGCTGTTTTAAGAGGCTGCAGAACCTCTAGCATGGCTGGTGGTTGTCAATTACTGGGCCTGCTTTTGAGGATTACAGTCCAAGCCTTGCTTCTGGTCCAGGCTCTCTGTGCTCTGTCCACCCAAATGTGGACAAGCTGCATGAGCTCCGGCTGCTGAGGACAGCAGTTAAGAACATGGACTGTTCTAGCAGGGGATCTGAGTTTGGTTCCAATCTCTATTGGCTGGTTCGTAACTGCCTGTTACTACAGCTCTAGAGTATTGACACCCTCTCCTAGCCTCGGACACATGCAGTCATATTCACAACTGTATTTACAGACAAACATACACATAAGTCCGATTTTTAAAAATAATCTTAATGATTAAAAAAAAAAAAAAGCCCACCCCAGATGTCCTGCCTTCAAGACTGTATTCTGAGAAATGATGAGCCAAAAATACTCTCCTCCTTTGTATCTGTCAGGTGTTCTGTAATGGGGACAAGAAAGGAAACTAACACAGGAAAATGCTGTCTAGATGTGTATCTTCTACTATGTAAGAATTGAAGATTAGTGTGGGCGGGAGGAATCACACAGTTATACGTGTGTGCCTACAGGGTAATTTGACTGTTGTTTTGGGCTCCCACTGTCGCATCAAGTCCAGCTTCCAGTTTTACACCTTAGCAGTGATTTCCATTGTCTTTATTGCAGCCGTAGCTATGGAATGCAGGCGCTCATAAGAATGTGTTGTCATTACCTCTGTAGCGTGGACACCTTACGTTCAAATTTGAAGTCATTTATAATTTCATGGAAATATTAACAATGGGAAGTCTCAAATCGCTTTTTCAGTTGGAGATCCTGCAGTGTGCATGTGCTTTCTTAGCCGTTGCTGGTCAGCGTTGACTCTGGAAATAATAAGGTTCTACTATGTTTTGAGGCTGCTGAGTTTGCCATGCCTAGTAAAAACGAAATGCCAAGGTCAGTTTGATTCTCATTTCAGCTCAACTAAGTGTCATTTTCCATCTCATCCTGTGAATATTGTAGTCTGCTGATTAGTGAAGCCAGGCTCAGGCTGGTATCTGTGACGGGGTAATGTTTTCTAGTAACACTTGCCAGGCCCTCTATGGACATCCTCCAACAAACATGTCCATGTCCAGTTTAAGAATGTATGTGACGTGACTCATCCCTGCTGACTGACATTCTGAAGAGAACTGAATTTCTCCGAACAATGTTCTGTAATTACTTTGGCTTGAAATAGCCAACGGTTTTAGTTTCCTAAAGCAACTTGTTTTCTTTATAAACTCCGTGTTTCTGGGTTTGGCACACTTATTTTGCATTATTCTCTCTTGCATACAGAATCATTATTTTTTTTTTTTTACAGCATAAAGGTTATAGGCAAATAGCCAGCTGTCACATTCCTGAGGTCCAATCCAGCCCCTGTAGATGAAATGTACTGTTTTGGCTACATATTGCTTGCCAGATTGCTAAACAGATGTTCTAGGCTATAATTCAGGAAAGTGAAACCTCTTGAAACATTCCCTGAGAGTCACTTTTGACATCCCCAAATCATTTATTTAAAGGTAATTAGTTCTAATAAAAGTGAAAATGTACGTATATGAAAAGACAATTATTTTACAGTGTGTAGCATGATTCAGAACTTGAATTTTATCATAGGTAGGCATTGTGATTAAGTTCTTTTCGCTTAAAAATACGGAGTCTTTTAGAAAAACAGTATTAGCAAAACAACAACAACAACAAAACAACCTTCATTTTTGTACACTAAGTCTAACAGTTGACTTTGCGTAGTTTAAGAATTTCTATGTTCAGACCTTGGAACTTCTACGAAATACTAGTTTAGTGGGGTGGGTTTTTGTTAGATGCATCTATCATTAAGTATTAGCATAGGTAATGATTTAAACTAGATATTTAACTCTCATCACCTAAAAGTAAAAAAAATATATAAAAATTATTTACGATTTCTCTTTCTACTCTAGAAATTTGAAAGATATGTTGATGCATTTCACTTATATTCATTATGGTTTGCAGAGATATTTTGTACTTCAAAAGGTGTGAAATTCAGTATTTTGTTAGGAAAGTTCTTCTGCCACCATATTTAAGGAAGGTGAGAGCAAATACTTAGGAATAAACATCTAAATCTCATTTATATTTGCCGGTGGATGAATTTTAATACAAAGGTAGTGAGGGTTCGTTGGACATTATGCGTGTTCAGTTCAATCACCTCAATCAAAGAAAACCTCAGTGTGAAAAGTCAAGCTCTAAAATTACCTCTACTTTCTATTCGAACAGTTCTTGAGCATTTTCTGGTTCATATTTTGTATGAATAGCTTTTCGGTGGCACTGATATACAAGTCTTATCTTAGCATTCCTTCCAGAACTCTAGAAAATTAATCAAAGCTGTAAACTTCTAGACGCCACCTTGGTTTTTAAGCTTATGTGGAGATATATATATATATATATATATATATATATATATATATGCACGCGTGTGTGTGTGTGTGTGTGTTAGTTACACATGTATACATGTATATATATGTGTGTGTATATGTATATATTTATATAAATATATTAACATGTGTGTGTATATATGTATACATATATATTATATATATATATTTAACTGTTCATAATCTCCAGTTTCTGCTGGACTTAAAGCTGCATTTCAATAGGAAAAAAGCAAGAGTTTTCAATGTAGAAAAAGCCCAAAGGATTGGCAATGCCCATGTTCAGACTGTACTGCAGGGCTACTTTGAAAGTCTTATTTAGATTAGTTGGGTAATAGTGGTCTATGTTCCCCTCTCCTTCCCTCACCTTTGCTCTCCAACCCTTCCTTACATATCTTCACTCATAAATTAGCAAGTCTTCAACTGAAGTACCAAATTAGTGCTTGTCAGTTCTAAGTTACATATTTATATTTTAACACCTCAAATTAGATGCAGCTGTCTTTTCCCCACCCAAATTTAGAAAAGAAGAGAAAAGGAGAAGGTGGCTATCAGTGTAACTAATAAATAATTTGTAGCTAATAAATAATAAATGGGAGAATACGTAGGTCTCTTATTCAATAGAACTGTCTTATGTATCACCTGAGAATGAGGCAGACTCACCTCCCCATGAGAGTCTGGCTGTATTAAAGTACATAAAAAATGTGTGCTTCGTGTGGGTAGCTGTCTGCCAGGAGGTCAGTGAATGGAAAGGGGTAAGCTGCAAACAGTGTTCCTTGACTGACAGCAGATCTGTGCTGGGGACCACTGGGCAGGATGAGGAGAGACTGGATAATTACTAGGCTTCATGGAGACTAGCCGATGGCAGTTGTCTCTCCCCAGGCCCCAAGGAGAAGAGATCCAGTATTAAAATCTTGCTGTCCAGACAAGTCCCTTCTCGTCCTTCTCCACATTCTCTGAAACCCCAGGATGGAGTCAGTGGGAAAGTGTTAAAATACAGATTCTTACACTCCTATTCAGGTGTGTATTCATTTTGGAGTTCTCCTCATCCTCCCTAGACTCTGTTTTGCCTCAGCCTCTTCTTTTGTGCACTTTTACTTATTGGCAGCACTTAACTTGGTTCTTTTTATGAAATGCAATTTTGCAAATTCAGTGCAATTCCAATCAAAATCTCCATGACTTTCTTCACAGAAAAAGAACAAAACAAAACAGAACAAGAAACCAGTAACCAACCACACAACAACAAAAACAACCTCCTAAGATTTGTGTGCAACTATAGAAGGATAGCGAAAACGATCTTGAGCAAAGATAACAATGCTGCAGGTTATCGTACCAGACTCCCTGCACTATTACAGAGTTGCGGTAAATAAAACCGTATGGAACTGGTACAAAAACAGACATAGATCAGCGGCACAAAATAGAAGACCCAACTATGGGTTTTGTTTGTCTGTTGCTGCAATAAAACACCACAACAAAGGCAAATTAAGGGAAAAAGAGTTTATTCTGCCTCGTGGTTCCAGGTTCCAGCCCATCATTGAAGGTAAATCAGAGGAACTGACAACTGGTCACATTATAACCGTAGTCAGGCAGTGGTTAGCTCTTTTTCCAGTCTTATGCCAGTCCAGGATTCCCTTCCTAGGTAATGATGCCACCCACAGTGTTCCCGGGAGTGGTCTTCCCACCTCAGTTAATGTAATCAAAATAACCACACAGATAAGCCCAGAAGCTCATCTTCCAGGTGGTGGATGTTGTTACGGTGATAGTTATCACAGCCCATTACAGTCCACTTCCATTTTGGTGTTTGTGAATCTTACCACTCCCGTGTTTCCTACTCACTACTTTGATTCTCCTGTTTCTTCGTTTCCTCTTCCAGTGTCTTCTAAGTGAAAACATTTCTGGTGTTGTATGTGGGCAAATATAGCCAATGATAAGCTCATAAGATCCACTACCTCTTGGTAGTAGTTAAACTCTGTCATTAATTACAAATTAGCACACTTCCTGGCATTCTTTCTCTTAAAGAAGCAGGGATCCAAATGACCCATGTCCCAATTTTCACTGAGAAACTTAGCATCCTCATATAGACTTTGATGCTATGGCATGTCTCAAGAGATTGCGAGAAGCTTAGGTCACTGAAACTTGGATGTGAAATCTTGAACTTGCTAGTATGAGTTTGTTCTTGGACATCTCAAATCAGTCTATCAGAGTAGTCTTGCATGCGGTTTTTCTGTTTTCAATAGTCACACCTGGATAAACCTCCTAATATTTCAAGTATGTGATCCCAGGCGACCATCCGCATTCAAACCACCACACCATGCTATCAAAATATTTTAAAGTAACAATTTTAAATCCCCTATCTTTTCTCTTCTACAAACTTAACAAAATATTCTTAGTGCCATTACAAGTAAGGCAAAAATATTTTAACAATTACAACACATTATTGAAAATTGTAAAATATTTATGTAGATATAAAAAGATGCTTTCTATCCTAAGTTCAGCTACTTCTTTCCTATCCTACAGTGTCTGTGGTTAAATTTCTCCCAGTTTAAATAAGTTAATACATTCAACTTGGTGGCTTCCTCTGGCTTTCTTTGTTTTCTTCAAACTTTGCTATGTTATCTAGAGAACCCTGTAAACACTGAAAGCTGATAAACCAGGAACTGATGCATATTTGTCTATTTCAATGTTTCTCAAGGAATTCTAGTGTACAGCAGAGTTTGGGAGCCATGGCTCACAGTTCAAGTTACATCTCAGATGAATTTTATCAGAAACACTCGGGGAAGGAATACAGCCAGAGCATCTGTATTAAAAATAGCCCAGATAGTGACTTTTTTTTAACCCAGTGACTTGAATTGAAATTATATACTTCTTTTCTCTTTGAGTTTTTATATATTTTTTATTGTTTTTCTATTGAAGTTTTAAAAATCAAAGTGTAATTCCATCACCTCTCCTTCCCTGCCTTCCCTCTAATTCCTTACATATTATGTCCCGTTGCAACTCCATCTCAAATTGATGAATATATATATGCTAATATATATCATATATATTGTATACAGATATACACCTATATATATCAAACATATATATACATACACACGTACATATATAATTAATATATAAATATAATCTGCTGAGTTCATTTAGTCTGGCTTCTGTGTATATGATTTCGGGACTGACCACTTTGGATTGGAGAGCCAGTTGATGGTCTCAGCCCTAGCAGAGACCGATTCTTCTTCTCTTAGCAATCGTTAATTCTCTGTAGTTCTTTGGAGATGTGTATCTGTAACACTCCCCCCTTCTCTGAAGGAAAAGATTGAGGAAGATATAAGGAAACGGAAGTGCTTCCCATTTTCATGGACTGGTAGAGTTAATATCATGAAAAACCATAAGCAATTTGTAGATTTAATGCAATCCTTATCAAAAGCCCATGATATTCTTCACAGAAATAGAAAAAGCATCCTAAAGTTCACATGGAACTAGAAAAGACCCCAGATCCCAAACAATCCTAAGCAAAAAAAAAAAAAACAAACAACACTGAACAATACTGTCCCAGATTTCAAGATATGTTATAGAGTTATAGTAATCAAAACAGCATGACACTGGCACACAAACATCCATGTGGACCATTGGAACAAAACAGAAGACCCAAACTTGTAACTACAGTCACCTGATATTAGGCAAAGATGCCAGAACTTTTGAAACTTTTACACTGGTGAAAAGGCAGCATTTCCAGTAAATGGTGCTGGAAAAAAACTGGATGTCTACATGCAGAAGATGAAATTAGACATCTGTCTATCACCTTGATATTTTTTTTAATCTAGTAATTTGGTATAGAAAAGAACACTGTGTCACCAGTGACAGACTTTTGGGAGGTGGAGTTTTCCTTCACTGTGTACAGTGATAAATTCAGTTAATGGTTGGCTGATTTACAAAAAGTTCACAAACAGGAGGTTAAGAATGAAGAAGTAGTTTTCTGCGGTGTGGATTTAGGGACAGAGATGAGTTGGCTGATCTTCAGAAAGGGGACAGTTAACCATAAATGAGGCCAAGAGAATCTGTACAGAGAAGACATCAAAGAATGGGGTTAAACCTTGAGAGGAACCACTTTTCTGGACTGATGGGGAAATGGGACAAGGAAAGAGATGACAAATATCAGAAGAACCATATATAATCATCCATATTTAGTGAGTGAATCAGTGCAACAAGACATGAGAAATGATTGTAAGAACTGCATCACTGAGACATATGAGAAAAATAAATAGACTTGACTGGCTTCCAGCTTTTCCTCTTTTTTCCCAGTATTTATGAGAAGTTTAACAAAGAACTTCATCTGTATGGTCTACTTCCCTACTCATAGGACGAGGCTAATGTCTCTTTAGGATTTAATGAGATGAAAATTCAACCCATAGTGCACTGTAGCAGTTCCATGAAATATCCTACCAGAACTCAACTTCATGCTGGTCCGATTATGAAACATCTTTGCTGTGTATTGGGGAATGGAGATAATACTCGTACCTTTTGATTTACAGGACATTGCTAAAATGATGTAAGCATGGAAGATACACTTTTGGTAGTCTATTCTGTTCCTGCTTTCTGCTATAAATGCTGTTGTCTAAAAGCTATGGCTTTATTGCTTTGTGGAATTTCATTTGCGTTTCCTGTTTATCTTGTAACAACTTGTATTTCTCTTGGAAGATCACTGTCATAAATAATTCCATACTGAGTGCCCTTTTTTGAATTAGTATTTCTCCAGAATTTTCTCAGAAAGTCAATGCAAAGGAAGCTTTGTATGGAAATTTCTCCCTAGTTTGCTCTTGGTAACTGATGTTAGGAAATTACATCAGTTAAGAGATTCTGGGCACTAGTAATTTCTGAGCTATTTGATATTCAGAGCTCAGAGAACCAAGGTGAAAGTTTTTGGAATTATACACGGATGAAACATCATGTGACTATTGAGGCTCACTTAATGTGAGTCCTTCCCTTGGGTTTGCACCACACTTGAAGTAGGTCATATATTTTGAGGCATAAATATCATCAGTTGAGAATGTTACTTAAATCACTCTCTCAAACTTTGTAAAGCATATGTAATATTTAGCTATTAGTCACTGTTATGATATGTCATAAATATATATTTTATATTTTCCCTAGGTTTAAATATATGTTTGGTAAGAGCAGCTTTGCTTTCTAATTGGCATATAAATGAATGCCTAAAATAATTTAAGTACTAATTCTTAGTTTCTGCTTCTCGCCTAGTTTTTGCCATAAGAAAATATTTTTGATTGACAGTATACTTTTTACCTGTTTTTCACATATATATTCTATAATTTTTCCTATGAATTAACAATGTTAGAAATCCTGTTCATATATTGATACTTAATGATCTTACTTGGATACATGGATTGATGATTAATTTTTTTGAGACGGGGTCTCCTTGTGTAGCCTGGGTCTTCTTCTTTTTTCTGCTTCAATCTCCCAAGCCTGGGTGTTATTCAGTTACCTTTAGTAGTAAATTACATTAGCTTTTATGAATAATCTCGAGCACTCTCTCTAAATATGTGTGTATATGTATGTGTGCAAACATGCATGCGTGCACGTGCACACATGTGCCCTGCTGATGTGTATGTGTGTGCTCATTTTAGGTCAGATACCAACTGTGGATGTTGTTTCTCAGGAGACATCTCTCTCATGCCCTTCCCCAACTCTGTGTGTGTGTGTGTGTGTATACGCATGATGTATGCCTGTGTGTGCATGGGTCTGGTGATCCAGCCACACATGCACATGGGAAGCCAGAAGTCAACTTGTAGTGCCTTTCTCTATCCTTTCTGAAAGTGTTTTTTAAAGACAAGATGTCTTATTGAACTTCAGTAGACTGACTGGCTTGTTCATGAACCCACTCCATTGCTGTGATTAGCTGTATATCTTGTCACTCCTCGCTTTCTACTTAAGTTCTGGGGCTCTGAACTCAGGTCCTGTGCGGTCACATCAAGCACTTTAAACTCAGCTTTAGCCTTGTATACCTGTATACAAAATATGTTGTGAAATACATATGTGAAATATGTTAATCTCCACCTCTTATTCTACACCCCTGCTTTCCCCCACTCCTCCATAGCTTGCTACATGTCATTCCAATTTACAGTCCAAAGTTTTTTGTTTTGGTTTTGGTTTGGTTTTGAGATGAGGTTTCTCTCTGGGAGCTGGGCTTACCTGACTAGGGAGCTACAGGGTCCGTCAGTCTTCACCTCCTTAGAGCTGAGATAACATGGTGTGGCACCACACCAGCTCTTATGTGAGCACTGGGTAGTTAACGCAGGGCTTCTGCTTGCACAAGAATGTTGGGGAAGTTTTTTTTAGTCATGTTTGAAATTATTTTATGCACTATTGGGTGAGGGGCTATGCTAGGCCTAGGGTATTTTGTATTTTTTGCAGGTGTTGGATTTCTGTGGGGGTTGTTGAATTACTTATGATCTGCATGTGCTATCAGTAGAATACCTGAGGAGTTCTGATAGACTAAATACACCAGAGCTCAGACACTCAGGCTTCTACTGTGCAGGTTGGCGCTTGCCACGGTGGTGGTTCCCTCTGCTGAGGTCTGACGGGGCTTGCACCTATGAAAATGCCTCCTTGTTGTCCTTGCTGAATACACAGCGGAGTACTGCTACACAAGATCTTCACCAACTGAGCTGTCTCCCCAACCTCTCATAAAAATTTCTTGCATGTAAAGTAAGGGTAACACCTATAATTAACTTACTGAAGTAGTGAAGTACCAAGCACCTCACACTGTCCTTGGAAACATTGTGGACACTGAGAATGCTGACAAAAGGTAGAATTGTGAACAGCTGTCCAAAGGACACGTCTCTTGAGCCTTCCTTGGTCTCCATTTTATGACGTTTATACATGGAGGACCGGCATGATCTTTGTAAATAAAATCAAGCATTTTCTTCAATATCAACTTCGTTCTCTTTTAAAGTCTTTCTTGGTAAACCTGATATGCATATACTAACTGAGGACCAGAAGGGAGAAATGGGATGTTAGTACATTCACAGCTACTTCAAGATGGGCTGCTCTTTCAGGCTGTACTCATTATCTTCATTAGTAGTTTGGGATTGCTTGACTTTCAGAGCTTCTTGTATAAAAATCATTACGTCAAAAGAAAAGAGAGAGAGATAAATGAAAACTCATTACATCATCTCTTTTATTCATTTCCTTATTATTTCTCTAAATCCATTAAGGTTTCTTTGCAAATTTTTGAACATATTTTGAATCTGCCAGATGACACCTTTGTGGTTTACCTAGTCCAACCAAGATCATGACTAGATTGATCAGATGACCATGTATAAGTCTGTTCAGCATAGACTAAATTCTCCATTATCAGGCACACTCAAGGGTTGCAGATGGCACTATATTTTGAAGTAAATTGAAGCAAATACACAAAGTTTGTGTTTATGCCTGTCGTTAGAACAATGCAACTCGCCTTTGATGTTGTTTACCAGGAATATTTTTGAGCCCACAAGATGGCAGTATTACTTCATAAAGGTAAACAAACTAATGAAGTGGTTGGTTTTCCAAAACAAGTAAAGGAAGCTTCTGATTGTAGCTGCAAAACTCATGGTCCTTGATGAAGTATGGAAGGCAAGAAGACCTGAGAGGAGGAAATTACTCATTTGATTATTTATGCAGTTACAATAGTAACCATGGCTTGTGATACAGAATCTTCCCAATTTCCCTACCTTCAACATAGGAAAGGTAAACATCAAGAAAACAAATTTTATAATATGCTCTTGTCTCCTCCGTGTTCAGTCCAGTGTTCTAGACATTCATGCCTATATCATTACCATAATGGATCCCAAGTATGGAAACATCATTAGCTCATATGTTACAGACAAAGTAACATATTTCAGATGATTTTTTCAAGCTAAAATGTATTGGGTTAACCATCCCATAGTTATTCCAAATACCAATTTTTTTTGTAAATATAAGTTTTTTGAATAGATCATGTTTATATAGAGCTTATAAAATTCATGTCACTCATAACTGAAGCAATAAATTTAGTGTTGTAGGGATAAAGGAAGGTTTGATTCATTATTCCTATTCTTCATACTGCTAATAAAGTATCTGTGTTTTTCCCCCCAGATATTTAGTCATTTGACAACTTTACTTAGTCCTTCCAAATAAATTTTCTAACAAGTTATTTCAAATTTAGTCCTTGCCTTCTCTCACAATCAAACACTCATCAAACCACCTTATTTTGAATGAGGCAGTTACTTATAGTGGATGTTGTATTTCAAACAATAACTACATGTAACTTAAGAAACATATATTCTTATTGGTGCATTCAACATAGTTATGCTTAATAAGCATTTACACTCTGCAATGCAGACTGCTGTGTTCTAAAGGCAAAGCCACTTTCTTCCACTTATCCCATCTGCTTCCACAACATTGTGTTCAGAGTTAATATTCACAGCTCCATATTAACTATGATAATGGAATTTGGAATGATACCATCAAGTAGAGGCAATCTGATTTCTAGTCACCCTTAAGCACTTGCTATTCTTTTTAAGACTTAGCAGGTTTATCATATTTTAGGGGTTATGCACTTTGGTTTTGTTTTCACTCTGTCTTTGAGTAGAGAGAGTAGTCTAAGTTAGTGGGATTGTTGGCCTAGTAATGAGTGTCTTCTTTGGAGAGATATTTTCATGACAGACTAATTTATGTAGACTAACCTTGAAAGTAGGTTTGTTTCATACTCTGATTCCACACTATTTTGCTGTATCCTTAATTAAAAGTTTTTCATGAAATTGGGGGGATTAGATATTAAAATTATTCAGTGTTATATACTTTAGTCACTTTAGTAATTTTAAGCCATTTTGCTCTATTACATTTGGCCTTAACATAAGATTAGTAGAGTTTAATATCACACCAACAGTTGCTAACTTTAATTTGTTACATAGACATAAAAGTAAATATTAAGAAGCTGGTATGAAATAACAACAAAAACGTGCTCAGAATAAATAGGATAGTTGTGTTGTCTGGAAATTTTATCATCCCATCATGCTTATATCAGTTGAAGTTTTGAGACACAGCTCTATACTCGTAGTGTGTTAGTGCTGAGGTAATCCAGGCACTTGTATTCATTTCTAAGGAGGTAGGCAATAGGCCGGCCAAAGGGACTTAGAGTCGGTTTTTCATTCAGCTCATGCTCCAAGCTATTCTCTCTCTCCTGAAGATGCTGCCATTATTGGCTCTACTATCTGAAGAAGACAAAGTAATGAAGTGACAAGGTCATAGAGCTAGAAAGAGAGAAGCTTATAAGAGAGAGAAGTAGGAGGTTACATTAGTCTCCATTGATCAGGACCCCTTGCCCCTGTCCTTGATGCTGATAGTTCTGTGGATGCAGTTCACAGCACTGCAAGAGAAAGAACATCACAACTGACTTTTCTTACGGCTTCCAAAGACTCCTGTTGGTTAGTTTAAATGCAGAAGGAGGATGTTCCAGCCCTTCTTACTATAGAAACCCTACATAGGGGACCTTCAGAGATTAGCCCTACAGGATCGGAGCAGTCTACCACATCTGTGAGCACTTGCATTAGAATAGAACAAGGAATTAGCACCAGAAGGTACAGAGAAGGAAAATATATAAAGAAAAAAAATAAAGATGAGAAAATGTCATTGGAAAGAAATAGCCCTCACCTCAAAAGAATATTACAAAAGGAGGCAGAAAACAGAGAGCTTTGGTATAGCTATTTAGTGGAGTATAGATGCACATCTTATTAATGTATTTGACCTTTTGTTTTGAAATACCATCTTACTTTATACGAAATAGTAATGCATAAAAGACCTTCAAGGTGTATCAAGTTAGTTTTGGAAATCATCCTTCCAGGATGTTATGTTAGTTAAATAAGAAATATGAAGAAATATTTGTTCCTCTTTATTTTTCTAAAACATTTGAAAGTATGTAGTGAGATTTTATATTAATTTTTTTAAAGTGACACCTGATCAATAACATTTATTTATTTTTTTAAATATTTTACTTAGGACTTACATCATTTTATTGATCATAAGAATATGAGTTTCTGAAACAATAAAGTTTGCTAATTTTTATGTCTGGGGTCACATTGCTAGGCCATAATATCATATTATTTATAGTATTATTGTGTTTTTCAGAATACATTTATGTAAAGATATAGAAACTAGCCTAAATAGTAGAGTTTAATAGCATGCTAACAAAAAAATTCAAAATGGACAAATAAAATCAAATAGGAGATTTAGTATGCTTCTGAAAGTATAATTAAAAATACAGAGCTGCTGACAGCCCTGCGTTCCGTTTATTCTGGTTTGGAGCCTCATTCTGGGAATCTTGGGGACAAGTAAATTATGAAAAAAAAATATCAGAATTGATGAGTTTACTGCAGAGTGTGAAGCACCAGAGTAAATTAGAATTCCGCTCACTAAGTGCCTTAGAGCTTATTCCACCTGACTCATCAAATGAAAAATTCATCAATTAATCCTCTGACAATAACGATATATACATAAAAATCAATCTGGAATTGATTTTTTTAGTCTGAACATGAAAACCAAGCTCTGGCTTATACATAATGTGAAATTTCTCTTCATTTCAACTTTATTATTGAGTATAACAGCCGAAGTGTTCATGCAATTATTTGTTCTGAGTCAACTACAAAAGTGTGACTGTTTGAGAAAGAGTCTATGTGGTGGAGAGGTGCTCCAAAGCACAATCCGAGCGAGCTAATAATGTTGTCAGATGCATGTAAGAATACAGCTGATGGATCCCTAGAAGGCAGCCAATAGGCAGGGACACTGATCAGGGAGTGATGGGGGACCACCCAAGACAGTTCACAGTGAGCTGAGCGCTAAGGAAGATCAAAGCCAGAGAAGAGCAACATACAATAACTTGGATCTCAGATGCGGATTAGAAAGAGCATTGTTAGGGATGTGATTTCTATGAATGGGGTGGGGGGTGGGGGAGAGAGAGAGGAAGAGAGAGGGAGAGAGAGAGAGAATATGTACAAATGTTTCAGAAAACACAAAGCATTCAAATTACCCTTTTACTGTAGACCAGTCATTCTCTGTAGCTCACTGCAGGTTCTAAAGAAACCTTACTTCAAGCTCATGTCTAGTGGTAAAGTTTCCCACACAAGGTCAGCATGACAATCCAAGCCAAGTGGTGATGGTTTTGTTTAGACTTACTTAAAGAAATCATAGCAAAACGTGTTCAGATATATAACTACAAAGGAAAAAAAAAAATCAGTGGTCAAATTTAAATTTACATCATTTCAAAATGCCCCCCTGCCCCCCAATGCCTCCTAGCTCCCAAACCTATGTTTTACTGCTGCTGGGATCTTAATTTGCTTAACAGAGATCCTACTTGGAATTTTATCAGCCTGTGTCTGGGAAGTTCTCCCTGTTCCTGTTGCCAATCTAACATTGTTCTAAATGCCGTAAGTCAGCATACTATGACAATAAGATATGTATTCTTCCGGAGTGTAGTTATGTGAGACAATGAGAAGATTCTGGGGAAGTGTTAAGCCAGAGAACTCTGTCAGTGTTACTCATCTTACGTGTAGTAAATTTTGATGACTCTCTTCTGAATGTGAATCCTTGTAGGGAACGAGCACTAAACTGTTTTTATGTTTTATGGGTGTTCAAAAAAAGCTGAATACATGTGATTCTGAAGCTATTAGGATTCCCCCCCAATCCCCTGTCACAATAGCAGTAAGAAAATTACAATAGAAATGTCTTCCTGAGAGTACAGCGTATGAAATAATGTGTCTCCCCCATAGTTTAAAGTGTTAGCTGTATTTTAGGTCTCGTTCTTTGCCTATGCCTTGACAATTATGATTGCTTGATTAAAGAAGGAGCTTTTTTTGCTAGTTATATGTCACAATACCAACTACATTATATCTGAAAAGTATGTGCAATGTTCTGTTTCAGAGCAGGTCAGATAGTCTAGGGAAAACTAAAATAGGATAAGATGTATTGTTCAGATCTTTTGTTATTCAAATATTTGTAGCTCTTTTTTATTTCTTGTTCTCTCATCTTTAAGCAATCTGGAAAATGCATCTAAGTAATACACCCAACAAAATACTTTTAACATTAGCTTAACACATTTGATGTTCCCTGATTATTTTTCTAGCCATTTTAGAAATAGACTGTAAAATACCATATATTACTGAATTTTAAAGAAACACTGCGATGTGCATTTTTCCAGACTTCCATTCTGAAAACACATTGGATGGTTTTCAGAGTCTGGGAGGTTGTGTTGTTACATACTTGCCATTCCTGGGAAATGTACTTGTCACAAAGCAGATACTAAAGAACGACTTGTAAGTTTGTGTTAGTTATTTTCTACTGTGTTTGTCTCCTACTATATTTTGTTATATTATCCAGTGTTGTTGGGATGAGTATTATGAATGAAATCAATGATAAAATTGCTAGTCGTGGAATATTTTCAACTGTATTAGATGACAGCTATGTCATTGTTACAGATATTTAAATACGTTTAAAAGCAAAGAATCGTTTACTTGTAATTTGTATAGCTAATATGCATTCTTATATAACTTTTTTAAAAATTCATATTAGTTTGAATAGTTGAGAATTAGAATTTTTTTCCACTACAGATAATGATATTCCTTTGGAAAAAAATTTAATGCCTTTTTTGAGACTTAAAAAGTTCCATAAGTAATTATTTGCCTAAAAAAATAGTTACACTGATTTTATTCTTTGTTCTATATTTTATTTTAAATAGGGAGGGCTGCTGTTTTACCTTTCACTACTCCACAAATACACACACACATACACACACACACATACATACATATACATATATCTATATGTGGAGAGAGAGAGGGAGGGGAACTTTGAGTTTCTTGAATATTATCTTTTATACATTTGGAAATAGTTTAAGACTCCTCCATCATCACTCCAGGAGTTTTCATCTGCATCTACTTGAAGGTTTTGGCCATGATTAATTTCCGGGCCGAAGTGTGCAGAAGTGGCCATGTGCGAGTAAAGCTTAGTTTTGGAGCTGAGCATAAGAGCTCAGGACCGCTACTTCAGTAGTCTTAGATATGAGACCTGTATAGATCAATAATTTGGGGTTTTCAGTTTTGAAGATTATCTATTTTTCCTTTGTTCTCACTCATTCAAAATACGAAAATAATTGATAATTGTATTTTAACTAAATTCAATCCAGCTCTTATTTAAAAGTGAGCCTTTTGTACACAGTTGGACAGTATCATTTAGCATCACAGTGCTCTGCAGTGCAGTTGCACTTTAGGAAGAAGATGCTATCCTGGCGTGTCTGTGGAACACGTTTCCTGACATATTACTTCCTGTGATGATCACTAGTGATTCCTTGCAGCATTACAGACCTAAAATTGTGTTTGAAATTTGGAGACATGCTTCTTCTTTGTAATTTTTCTATGGAAATAGCTCATTTTTATTAAGACTTGTCAAAAAACTTTTGCTACTTGTTCAGAAGAAAAATAAAAATTTTAACTCTGAAATTCAGGACGTTCTGTTCACTCCAGCAGCATTCTCAGATGATAGATTCTCACTTTTTCACACTTCTTATTCACTAGAACTTACATTTCGGAGACACTCTAGGAAAGTTGGCATTTGGAAACACAACCCTATAGTCCAAAGATGATTCTTTAACAGAAATAACCCTTTACATTCGTCAGCATCCTTTGCTTCGTTTCCACCATCCCTGCATAAAATAGGAGTTTGTTTGTTAACGTGTTTCCACCCTATTGTTACTCTTCAATAGAAACTTACTTAAGAACAAGTCCTAAGTAAAATCCTTTGTTAAATTCTAATAGTATAAACTGTAGTCAGGTTCAGACATGACAGTACCCGTCAGTGCTTTTCAGCACCTCAGCAGCATTTCAGAGTTGTTAAATTCACTTACGAGCTAGAAATGCATAAAACGCCTTTGTATCGTGACTTTATTTTATTAAATCATGTATGTTATTAAATATAAGTTTTAGTTTTTGAAATTAGATTTATATCTCACCTTCTCAATGATGTTAATAAACTTTATAATTTGAAATCATTTATTAACATTTTCGTTGTAGCTCAATTCTTCATATTTGGAAAATGTCTATGATAATAGTGTTTGAGCAAAGTTCTCTGTGAGGACAGGGACAGAAGCTTATTTTCTGCACAGTTTCAACGTGTTCATTAATTATATTCTTGAAAACATTTATTGACTATTTTGTATGTACATAGATTGCTTCCAGAATCCATATAAACAATTTCAAATTTTGATTCATGTTAATCTCATGATTTTAACTTATTTACTGATGAATGTTTCTGAAATATTAACATGATATGATTAGCATGCCAATTTTTTGCCTTTCTAAAAAGTATTCTGAATTTTATTGTCTTTCAATATTTTATCATACAAAAGAAGAAATGTTTAAAATGAATGATTTTGAGTACAAATCAAGTACTAACCTAAGAAGTTAGAGCATGCATTTGCAATTGATAGTGACTCATTGTCTTTTTCAGGTAGAAGTGTTGTTAGAAGAACATGCAAGCTACCTCCCTTCCAACAGTCAGCAGGGTTTAATGTTACGTTTAGAATCGTGTAAAAGCAATTTTTCATTTAAAACAGGCTAACATTGTTTTGACTTTCTTTTGGTGTGAAGGCATTTTCAAACTGAAGATCATATTGTCATAAATAAGTCTTTTTATCTAGAAAATATTAAATGATTCCATTCATATAGTTTTAAAATTATGGAAGTCTATTTTTGCAAATCAAAACCTCCAAATTCCATTGATTGCTGTGATGATATAGCGTAAGAAAAAAAGGCACAGTATGTTAGGTATTTTGCTGCTGTATTTGAAAAATTTGAGAATTGTATTTAAGGTATGTAATTAGAAACATTAACATTTGAAAGTTGAACTCTTTGTGTGTTAAGTGAGTGAAGGGATTTAAAACTGGTTCTCTCCTTGGGGCTTTTGTAAAGTGTGCAGAGTTCTTGGATTTATGCTGTAACTTGTGCTGCATCTTGAGTTACAGATTCAGAATTAAGCATGTGCTGGGGCAGCTCCTATGAGGAGTGCTTTCGCAGCAGGGGCTCATATACAAGACGTTCTTTATTACTCTGACTCTGTCTGACTCCCAGAATTCTTGGCAAGGCCAAAGTGGAAGGAGCACTTTCTGTTCCTGTACAACACACAGTAGCTCTCTGAACCATACTTGCAATTAGGGTTACCCTTAGATATATATGCTGCATGTTTGTCTTACACATCTGTCCATATACAATATGCAGAGAACCAGAGAGCTGCTAAAATCTTTTGAAGTGTTCACTGGTGTTTGTCAAGGGCCCCCAAGGAGGATTACTGCGCATATGCGCATTGCAGGGCAGGTAGACCTTCTCTTGCCTGCCACATTCCTGGCTTTCTGAAGTTCTTTGTTTTACCACTTAAGGAACTTGCAGTCTTTTTGGTGTTAGCAGAAGAAACAGATTATACTGTAGGTTATTGCAGGCTAAGGAAGATCTTAATAGAGTGGACCCAATTTTAAGGCAATTAACATTACTATATACAAAAATGTCTTGTCCAATAATTTTGATATTTTGATCTCTTATTAGAGTTGAATTTATTTCTGGCATCAGCATTTACAAAATGTCGCCATATATTCTGCTGTTATTTGAGGCAGAAAATACAGCAATCATCTATTGTTAACCCCATTTTACAGATGTGGAGACTAAGACTTAGAGTGTTTTATCAGATTTGCCTAAGAGGCCATAGATCGTAAGGAAAAGGGAAGGTGCAAGCGGAATCCAAAGCTGCTGAACCCTCATTCAGTTCATGTCCTTCACTCATCTCTTTATGCTTATAATGAAGAAAAATATCACTGACTTACCAGCTCATGCGGATTGGGTATAGAAATGTTGAATAGGATATTTCCTCTTTGTACTTTTAAAGTGAATGCTTTGTTAATGGGGTTGGCAAACACCTCTCTATGAAGAAAAAAAAAATAGGAAATGGGAAGCAGAAAAGACTTCCCTTGTCAGCTTGCTCCTGGGTTGGCTGATGTAGTAAAGACTGTGGCTTTTTCTTTTTATTACTTTCTCTGAGCATGAATAATACAGTAAAGAAACGTAATAAAGTCTTTTAATATAGGTGGCTAAAGCAGCAGTAAGGAATATAGCACTTAGGAAAATCTAGTTTTTTTGGTACTGTTTTCTTTGGTTCTGAAGTAAATCTAGGAAGGAACTAAATATCAATGTATTTTTTGCTTGCCCAGGTTTATATAGCTATGCATATATTGTATATACTTGTCATTTTTGTGGCTAAATACATATATTAATATTTTATTGAAGATACATACTAATTCTGTTGTGAACTAGAATGAACAACCTGAATTTGTTTCCAAATAATTTAAAGAAACAGTTGTGCTAATTTTTAGAAACTAATAGGCCCTGGGATTGGAACTTAAAATGGAATGTGGTACTAGAGTTGTGGAGGAAAGAAGCCTTTCTGTGCAGAGAACCCGCCTATCTAGAGCCACAGGTCGCTTAATTGTTCTCTCATTGATGACCCATCTAACTAGAGTACACTTATTTTTACATTTGTTCCCATATATGCTAGACATTCAATTTAAACTATATTTACATTTTCAAAATGTGGTATCAAAAAATACCACTACTTTTACTAGTTCTAACATCATCTCTGACTTTTCCATTTTTCATTTGCTAGAAATTATATTTGCATATCAGTAATATATACATTTGCCAATCTGTCTCTCCGTAAGCTCCATTGCCATCCTAAAATAAATGGAAACTGGGGACTGTAACCGTTTATTCCCTTTCTTTTTAGAAGTTCCCTTTGTCAACTCTTCAGTGATCTTTCACGGTTATCTTGCAGTTCCTTCCTGATATTCTACTTCCATTTTATATCACAGAGTCATTGTGTCGGGGGTATGGGGAGGCATTTATTGCAAAGATCAAGAATAAAAATACTTTGTACTGTATTCTTCATGTTGTCATACTCCAAAATAGATATTTGAATTAAGTAGTCACATGATACTTGCCTTCCATAGAGTTGGGACAGGGACCTTCTGTAGACAGGACCTGCTTGAAAATTCTAGAACTAAAAGGCAGTGAGGTATTGTGGTACACGCTTGTAATGCAGCAGCCAGGAGCCTGAGGTGGGAGAGTGTAAAGTTCTTAGCCAACCTGGGCTATGTTTGAGAGCTCTTCTTGAATTAAACAAAGAAACTGCCAAGGAACTAATGTGTAAGTGGCATAATATTAACTGTGGAACTAGAATTGAGCATCGAATATGATTTTGTCTTTTTTTATTGTTATTGTTCTCTTCCAGGCGTGTTCATATAGATTAGGTTTGCACTTCTTTCCAAACCGCCCTCATTTGAGGCTTTTGTTCCTTTGCCAGGGCCGTTAGGAATCTACCTGCATACATGTGTTTTTCTGCATGAGGTCCAAAAATGCTCTTGTTCACTTCTAGAAATATGCCTATAATTTGTGTTTTACAGCCTCAGCTTTTCCATTTCCTCTATTTTTTGACTTTTTGCCTCTTGTTTCCATTTCTGAGAGCGAGTTTCACTCTGTCTGCCTAACTGGCTGCAGACTCAGGGAGATCTGCCTGTCTCTGCTTCTGGAGCACTGGCATCAAAGGCAGCGCGGCAGCGCCCAGCCAGCTTTTCCATCTCTAAATGGGGTTGAGGTAAAGAATCAATTTGGAGAATAACAATTCTGTCTCAGATATGTCTGTAGCAAACAGTGCACTTGAAGTATCTACACTTTCACATACAATCCACGATGTGTTCATTTTTATGACTTAAGAAAATATATGGGTTTTAGCCTTACAAAGAAACTTTTAGACTTAAGCATTCTCACTTCCGTGTTTTAAAAACTGACGCATTTAATTTTTAACTGTGTGTGTGGACGCATGTGGATAAGTGTGGACACACCCGGCAGGTATGTGGAGGGCAGACAGCGGTCCTCGGTCTTCTTGTTTAAGATAGGTTTCATGCTCGCCACTACATGCACCAGGCCAGCTAGTCCCTGAGCTCCTGTGAGCTCTCCTGTCTCTGCTCCCTCCTTACCTTAGGAGTCCTGGGAGTGATTACAAACCACACTCACTGGTACTGACTTTATGTTGCTTCTGGGGATCTGAATTCAGGTCTTCACCCTTGTAGCAAGCGCCCTATCCAAGAACAATTCCACAGCCAGCTCATAAATTTTAGATCTCTGTCTCTCCCCTCTTCTCCTCTCCCTTCTTCTCCCCTCTCCCCTCCTCTCCCCTCCTCTCCCCTGTACTCCCCTCTTCTCCTCTGTACTCCCCTCTTCTCCCTTCCCCTCCCCTCCTCTCCCCTGTACTTCCTCTCCTCTCCCCTCCTCTCTCCTGTACTTCCTTCTTCTCCCCTTCCCTCCCCTCCCCTACCTCTCCTCCTCTCCCCTGTTCTCCCCTCTTCTCTTCCCTCCCCTCCCCTCCTCTCCGCTGTACTTCCCTCCCCTCCCCTTTTCTCCCCTCCCCTCCTCTCCTCTCTTGTCTCTGCTCCCCCACATTCTTGGAAAACTCAGGGTCTTTCACATCCTAAGAAAGCACTTTCCACTGAGCTACATCTGCATCCTTATTCCTGAATTTTAGTTGTTTTTCCTCTATGATTTCTAAGGAACAACTCTAAAATATTTCACAGAATTCAAATATTCCACAATAAAGTACATCATCTGAAAATAGCACGACTCCTCATCAACTCTTTTCCTAAGAATATGGGAGAGGTTTCATTCTAATTGAAGCAGGTTCCCTTAAAATAAGTCTATGGCCAGCCATCATTAACTGAAGTGTAAACCTTGTTCCCCATTGGGCTGTGACTTTGGAGAACACTTTTTACGACTTGGTATCCGATATACAGGTATAATCTATGTTGTTCAAGGTACCCTTAGCCTTGACATAGGGATGAATGTAGCACTTAGCAGTGGTCATCCCCATTGGCTGCCTGCTTCATAGCAGTCCAGTCTTCCCCTGCACGCAGTCCTTTCCTGCCACATGAGCACTTCAGCCTTGGTCGGGAGCTACAGGTTGCAGAAATGTCTCTGCCTATACCCCGCCATACTCTGACCACTTATTCTGGAGCCGCTCACTTAAAGACAAATACTGCACGCTTTCTGTCATTAAAAATGCGTATGTATTATACACAGGTTGTGTAGACATTTGTGTATATTGTATGCATTACATCAAGCAGAAGAGGGCCTTTCGGTTCAAGGAAGGAGGCCAGTGAAGGTCAGAGGCAGATAGAAGTAGTGGGGATGTGAATCTGATCAAAATACAATTATACTATGAATACCATTCTATAACGAAGCCCGTTTTTACACTAAAAATTTGATAATAAGCCTACCAAAGAGCTTCAAAAGGCAGACCACCCAAGACAGAGCAGAGTCTGGTAAGAGCTGGGGTGGATTGTGTTTGATAAAAGGAGTGGTTAAGTGTGCCTCATTATTTTCTGTCTTATAACAATACTGAAATAACCGTATCAAATGCACTAATTTATGTATGAAGTTGTTGCTTTAGAAAATTTGCCGTGTGACTAGAACTATATGTACTAGAAACACAGTGTCTCCATGTAGTCGCCAATAGGTCCGTTTGATCATTTGATTCCCCTGATTATTTATTCAACATGCCGCGAATGTCTTATCTTCATTCTGCTTCACTTGAAGCAGAAAGCCAGCAGCTTGGCCTGATTTTTATTGAAAAAAAAAAAATTTGTAGAGAATGAGCTAGTTTTAGTGGGCTGTTTTTGAGAGAACACGTAATTATTTATGTTTCTGTCATATGTGTTATGTTTTTGTGGGTATGTGTTTTAGTTCTTATAAAGTGTTAAATTATTTTAATTGTGTAAAATATTTTACCTGATAGTTTTTTTATTGATATCTGTTAAAAGAGAATCCTGGCTACTATTTTAGCAACTTCAGTTGGAAGTTTGACTTTAGTGATCATATGCAAATCTTCTGTTCTCAGGTATCTATAATTGAAATACAGGCAATATGAGCAAAATATGCCAATCCTTTATGGACCAGTTCCCAAAATATAAAATTTACTCAAATATCTGGAAATCTTTGCTCACATATAAAAAAAAAAAAATCTATGTGTGAACACTTCTCAGAATTGCAGAAGGTTACTTTGAGCACACGTATGTGTTACAATTTGGGAGATGCTGTACAACCCAACTTGTATTCTTAACCTGCTCTAGAAAGAGAGTTGACTCCTACTAACCGGCTGTGGAAACAATAGAGGCAGGTGTGTGACAGAGCTTTTGCTTGGCCAGCACTTGTGTGGGAGCAGCCCTTAAACTGTCCTTTTGAAGGCCCATGTCAGAGTCTGAATATGGTGGCGTGACATCTGCAAGACTGGGCAGGTGGCGGAGCCGATGCTTCGAGCTGTGTGCCAAATAATGGCTCTTCTTAATAGCGCGGGTGGACACCAGATTGAGGTGTCTTTGTGGAACTGAAGAAAGGAGTAGCTGATCATACATGTGAAGCTACTTTTTTGAGCCATAGCTAAAAGGAAAAAAAAAAAGGATCTTTCTGCGAAATGACATCTGATACTCTTAAGTAATCTGCTACTCTCCTGATGCTGCTTTCTTCACCCAACTTTCTCTCAACAGACTTCGCAGCATATATTTAGATTTTAAACTCCTAGCCTTCTCTTCTTTTTATGGCCTATGTAGGCTGTCAACAAACCTCTTGTACACAAATTCTGCTCTAATTTGATATGGGAAAGCATGTAACCATGGAAACGTTCTTTGTACCCTATCTCAAGCCCTGGCTGCTTTATTTACCCTTTATAGAATAGAACAAATAATCTACATACTTACTATTCACCTTTTTTTAAGATTAATTCCCAGTTAAATAACAAATATATGACTAAAATACTTCTTCACAACGGTAATGTTTTTAACCAAGCAACTGTTACTAGTATGACTTTATTTAGATTAAAAAAAGACAAAACATTTAGAGTAGCCTTTCTTTACCATAGTAATTATCTTTATGGCTTATAGGAATGGTTTTGATGGTGATTTTCTTATAATATTCTGTCAGTGGATAAAATAGAAGTACCTATAAAAAGAGTAAGTTAGTGTTTTATTGCGTCTCTAATATATATATCTTATAAGTGCATGCATAGCTCTTATATTGATTATCTTATCTACTACCTTTAAAGTTCTGACAACTGCAGTGCTTCCTTTTCTATTAAAAACTTCCCAAACTAGTTTTCTGATCTTGATCTAGGCTTATTTTAGTTAAGATATTAAAGACTCTTAACTAATTTTGTTATTTCTCCATATTTTGTTACTTCAAGTATCATTTAAATCTCAGTAACTGAGAGCTCCTACCATCTTTCATGTGCTCATCCTAGTATTTTTTTTTTACCATGATAATAACTGCTTCCTGGGATTTTCAAACAAGCCCAGCTATTTACAGGGATGTACCAAATGTTATAAGCTTATATATGATCACAGGTTGTTGATGTATAAATTAAAGGACAGATGTCAATCTCCTAACTACTAACGAATGCGGTGAACCTCTGCTATACTGTTTACATGATTCACTTAACTCTCAAACACTGCAACAAAAGAACTATAAAGTCCTTGATCATAGATTATATATGTGGAATCCTGGAAGGCTATCACAATTAAAATTTAAGTTTTCAAATTTTTGAGGTAGTATAGAGTTTTTGTAAGTACAGTTTGTATAGGTTCTCTCAATACTAAATGTCATGCTAATAAGTGGACAAAGTAATTGTTCATTAGGTTTGTTGATTTGAAGGAAACTAAGTTCTTGAATGTGTACATGTTTTCACAGTGTGGGCGCCCATCTGTTGTGCTGTTGTTCTGTCCACCTGCATGGCTGTCAGTTCTGTGTGTGCATACTTGGGGCTCCATGAGCAACATGAATGTTTTGCCTTCTCTTTTGCTTGGCTTTCTCATACTTGCAGTGTTTTAGGTTTCTAGGTTCATGCTTTTCCTTTTTTTCATTTCTTTGATTGAGATTATAATATAATTATTTCTTTCGCCCTTCCATATCTTCCCTCTAAACCTTCCCTTCTGTTTTTTCAAACTCATGGTTTCTTTTTTCACTAATGGGTGTTACATACATATATGAATATGTATGTGTGTGTGTGTGTGTGTGTGTATATAAAATGTGTATGTATGTGTGTGTCTGTGTGTATATATATATATACTAAAGCTATTATCTGAAGATATATATATATATATATATATATATATATATATATATATATGTATGTATTCTTAAATACAACCTGCTGGGGATGTATGATGTGCTGTATGCATGTCTTCAGGGCTGATCACTTCGTATTGAAAAGCCAGTTGGTGTACTCTTCTCTGGAGAAGACTGTTCTCCCACTCTCAGCATTCCTAAGCTGCCTGTAGTGTTCTGTGTCAGGCTGAGGTCTCAGGGTCTCTCTCTTATCCACTTTGGCATGTCTATTGATTTTTTTCCTTGCTCAGTTCATGTTTAGGAAGTCATGTCGGTGAGATGCTGTAGGTGTAACTTCTGGCATTGGTAGGAGACAGAGTCTCAAAGCAAACTCCCCAATCCACTGGCTCTTACAACCTTTCTGCCCCGTCTTCCACAGTGTTCTCTGAGCCTCAGGTGTGGGGGTGTTTTATAGATTTATCCCTTGGTGTTGGGCTGCGAGTTATACATTTCAATTGACTGTGGTTTTCTGTAATGGCACCATCTGTTGCAAAAAGAGGTTTCCTTGATGAGGGGTTGTTGGGAGCCGAGTTGAAACGCCATTATAAGATGGCGCCGGTTTCCTGTTCCCGGGTTTCGGCACCAAATGTGGACGCCCGCCTCGCCTGCAAGGAAGACGCCGCACACAGGATTCTTCTGGTTCACACTTTATTGAGGACTGTAGCTTGATTGAGTGTTGAGAGCGAAAAGACCCTGAATGTGTGAGGCACCCTGCTTATATAGGGCAAAAGGCAACGTGACCATCAACGATTGGATGCATGTCCAGAACCTCATTAGCATAGAGGGAGGCGGCAAGGATTACTCAACTTGCGCCTGCGCTGTTACTTGTTTACTCCAGAACCGATCAAGAAGAACCCGGAAACAGGAAACCGGCGCCATCTTATAATGGCGTTTCAACTCGGCTCCCAACAAGGGGTGAGGACTAACTACACTTATCTGTGGGTATGAGAACAGATATTTGGAGTGCGGTTGGAGATTATGCTGATTTAATAAAGTGGCAGTTTGAAGGTTTTCCTCCAAGATCTGTGTCTTCATTAGCCATAGGTAGTTGGCTAGGTTTCCAGTGCCAGGCATGTTTTCCTCTTGTTGAGCAAGCCTCAAGTCCAGTTGGTGAGCTGTTTGTACTGCCAAGATATGTGTGCATCACGACTGTACCGCTGAGGTTATCAAGCCATGCCAGACAATGTTGTGGTTCAGAGTGTCATACGTAGGTAGGACTGGATTCCATCTATCTTTTGGAAGCTTTCATGGCTCCTTCCGGTACTCAGGAGGAGCCTGTCAGGTCAGTTGCAACTCAGGGACCTCTAGGCTCTGTGTCTGAAGTGCACAGTATCTTCAGCAATAGGACTTACTGTACATCCTTTCTTAAACTATCTGTTTACTAGGACTCCCATGGAACTTGAACAAAAGAGTTTTCAGTGTGGAATTGCTCATTTATAAAAGGTTGTGTCCTACCATCCTGCCTTTATGTCCTTCAGAGAGGGGCCTAGGTCTCTCACATCAGGTAGGGGTGAGTCGAAGGACCCGGAACTGCTACAGCTGAGGATAAAGGAAGAAGTTAGCCAGAGAGAATGCTCATGAACCAAGAGTGGTTCTCAGATAATAGCTTTAGTTCATAATCATCAATTCCATTACTATTGTGGAATTTCTTCTTAAAGTACTGTAATGATGTCTAGAATTTTTTAGTATTTTTGAGACAGGGGGTTTTAAATATCCCAGCCTAGTTTCAACCTCCCTATGTAGCCTAGGGTGACCTTGAGTTTCTGATCCTTTTTCTGTCCCATGGCCTCTGGGACTGTAGATGGGTGGCACTATCCCCAATTTTTGTGGTGTTTGGGATCAACCCAGGGCCTCTCATTTGTTGAAAAGGTATTCAACCAACTGGACCACATCCCTTGTAGACTTTACTATTAAAACCACCTTTTAAAGACAGAATTTAATTTTACTTAATGTTACTGAATTTCACTTCATTTTTACTGCTTTATTTTACTTCTGCATTTGGTAAACATACGTGGATGTTGTTATCTATAGTTCTAGCTTTAACATTTATTATTTCACTCCTAGTTTTTCCAGAATCAGTAATTCCTGTTTATATTATAATGTGTAAAAATACTACTGTCTTGTTTTTGAAGGTATACCTTGTTGTTTACCTTTTGTTTTCCACATTAAGCTGTATTAGACTTTATCCAAGCAATGAGCTTTCCTCAAATTCGAAGGTACAAACAAGTATTTTTATTACAATATGATACTCATCATTGAATTACTCTTGAGCCCATTCATACATTAGCAGTTCAGAAAATCACCTGATTAATTGATGAATGAATGGATCCATAGAGGAGATATTTATATTGGTTTTTTTTCCAAATCACTAAATATATATCACCAACTACATTAAAGAAATCACATTATTCTTTTGTCGATACCAGTATTCTCACTTGAATAGTTTCTTTCTATTAGAGCCAACTAATAGATCTAAACAGTATGTACTGAATACAGAAAATGTTTCTGCTCAGTCTTTTAAAAGATACCTTGTTATATGTGTGTATTTGGATACACCAAAAGGGACAAGTCAAGAATTATACCTTTGTCATTAAGATCTAGGAGGTCAAGCCCCATAGAATCAACTGGCCAGGACTCTTAGGGGCTCACAGAGACTGAAGCAGCAGACACGGAGCCTTCAGTGTCCCCTGTATATACCTTATTGTTATCTGTTCTGGTGTCCTTGTGTTTCTCCTAAAAATTGAAGTGGGGGGGTGGTCTGTGACCCTTTACCTACCCTTAGGACCCTTTTCCACCTGCCAGGCTCCCTCATCCAGCCTCAATGTAGAGGCTCAAGCCCAGCCCTGTCCCCTCTTGATATCGCCTGTTCAAGAGATAACCCTGGGAGGCCTGCTCTGTTCTGAGAGGAAGAGGGGGTGGGGAAGTTGGAAGAGAGGGAAGATGGGGGAAACCTGGGAGGAGTAGAGGGAGGGGAGGATGGGGTCAGGATGTATTATATGAGAGAGAAAAAATAAATTTAATAATTAAAAAAAGCACAAAATTATTAATACTGGAATATTATGAATGATATTTACTTGCCCTTTTCTATTCAACCTATTAATAATAATGTAATGAAACTATCCAAAATCTCAGTGTGTTCTGCAGTTCCTGAACTCACAAGGAAACTTACAGAAGAAGCAATTATAGTGAGCGGTCTCATAGCTTAATAGTGATTTCCAGAGGAGATTGGTGGGACTACTCTTGTCCCCTAATTCATATCTGCACATTTGCTTTTCCCGTCAATGGAAAGTGAAGGCAGAAGAATGCGCTGTGCCCGTCGCAGGGAGAGCAGTGAGCTGCCTTCACAGGCTGTGCAGTCACAGTGCTTCCCTGAAGGTCTGGACCTCCCTTTGTTCTTGCAGACTGGGGTGGGCGGGGAGCCAGAGGCTGTTTCACCCTGAAGTTCTCCTTCTAGTTAGAGCCTTGTTAAAAGAATGACTGAAGCTCCAGATGTGTCCATCCTTGCTGGAAGCTGACATGTTAGCAAGTGGCTACATGGAGACAGATTATTTGCAAGAGCCATGGTTGCCATATTTAAAATGTTTTTCATACAAGTATATTTCGATAAATGTTTACTCAACTCCAACCTCCGCCCAGATCCTCCACCCCTCCCTGTCCACCCAACTTCACAATCTCTGTCTTTCTTTTTCTCCATCACGTTCAGCAAACAAAAATGCCACAAAACTCAAAATAAACAAAAAATTCAATAAGGCCAAAAAAACAAAACAAAACAAAACAAAAAGCCCACAACAAAAAACACAGAGTCCATTTCATGTTGGCCAACTTCCCCTAGAAATTGGTGCCTAAACTGGGGTGTAGTTGATATACCCAGTGACACTCCATTGGAGAAAATTGATTTTCCCTTCTCTAAGAGGTATCAATTACTAGCTTCTTGGCTAAGAGTGGGACTTACATCGTCTTCTTCCTAAGGCTCAGGGACTGATGCAGAAGAGGAGGCTGAAAGATTCCAAAGGAACAGCATTTTCCAGACACAACAGGGCTAATGCACATAAGAACTCACAGAGTCTGTGGCAGCGTGCACAGGGCCTGCACAGGGCCTGTACAGGTTTAAGACAGACAAATGAGTTTAGCTAATGAATGCTGGCATTTCTAATTATACCTTTTAAAATATAACTACCCTTAGGGGTGACACGTGATCATTACAGAGCCTAAAGGACCACCAGCCTATGTATTCTGTGGTATTTAAAAGCAGAAAAAAATATCATAATTAAGATTAGGAACCACTTATTACACCCCACAAAACAGTATCATGTAGTATTGCAGTTAGCTAGACTTGATTCCAGTTCTAGTACTGTTTGCTATATTAACAGTTGTGAGACAGAGGTAGTTATCAACAATATCTTTACCTTGCAGTGTTCAGAATGCATTATATCAATGCATTCACAGTGTTTTAAAATGCCCATCATATGTGAGCACTCAATAAATACAAGCTATTGTTACTGTTTATGATTTTTCATTCCTGTGCCATATATTAGAGTTCCTGATGGGTATGCAGTGGCTTTCAGCATTTTTAGGGCATGCACAGATGGAATTACTTCCGATAGCTTCCTGTATTGTCTAAGAAGGAAGACCACCAAGTCTATTTCTTTGACATTATTTACTCCACCTGTAAAGACCATTGTGCATTTACAGTCTGCATACCAGTGAGGATATTCATCACTAAGAGCATCTACTAGCTAAGGCAAAGGAAGTTCCTTAAAAGAGAAATGAAAGACAAAACAAAATAGAATGTGAGAAAAGTATGAGAAGCAGAAGATGTGGGAAGAAAGATCCATAATAATGGTGAGCAGCCAAGTACCACAGGTGAGGTGGTGTGTCACAACTGTGGGAGACAGTCTTGCTTAAGGTCTGCTTTACCACAGTGTATTCAGCTGGGAACGCTGAAGTAAGTAACATGCACAGACAAAAGAATCGTAAGGGAAAAATGACCCAAAAATGTGGTCATAAAAACAAAGGTATTTATAATAACATGTCCAGAGTCTAAGACCTCATTTTGGTCTTAGTATTATTATTCATCTTCTGAGAATCAAAAACTATTTCAGGGACAGAGAATGGAGACAATATATATTCAGCACCAGGAACATGGGTTCCAAGTGCTGTACTCAATCACAATACCTTTCCAATTACTGCATTAACTCAGGACTTCATTTTAACCTGACTCTGAGTCATAGTACAGCAAGAAATTGAGGGAAAAAGAAAGTGTTTTTTTTCCCTTTCTTTTTTTCAATTTGAAGTTATAAAGATCAACAGTCTAAATACTCATTATACCATCAGAAAATTTTTTAGACCAATCACGTTGCTTACATGTTATTTATTTATTTATTTTGTCTTTTCTTTTCTTGGCCTGTAATTAAGACTTCAAATTCCCAGTGGTAGTAAGAAAATCTGAAAGGTAGCTTATTTTCAGGAAAGCAAGAGTCTCTTCTACCAATAATTGTAGTGGAAGGATCTGGCAGTACCCCAGTAAAGGAGCACTATAGAATTTGGTACAGAATTCTTTTATGTGGAATAAAATTAAAGCTACTATCCTATTATATGTAGGTGAGGGCTGAGGCTTGCTTCATATGCATGGGAATCTGACTTTACACCCACAGCACCACATAAAAGCTAAAGTGCCCCATGAGACCGCTGGATATGTAACCATAGGTGCTGGGGGTGGGGAACTGGAAGGACAGGCCAATCTGAAGCACACTGACAATAGCCTAATCAATGAGCTTCAAGCTTAGTGAAAGACCTTGCCTCAAAGTAAATATATAAATAAACAGATAAATAAGTGGAGAAGATAGTAATAGAAAAAACAACCAATGTCAACCAATAGTCTGCACATGAATATATGGACACATGCATATTAGCCACACTAACAACATAGCACACACCCAAATTAATACATATATGTGTACATGTATGTATATGTAAAATGTAGGTGATATCGTATTTTCTGCCCTAAGTAGCCACCCTGTGGAGGGGTTTTCATATCTGTTTGTTTCTTGAGATAAGGTTTTATGAGCTTTCATTGACCTGGAACTCAGTATGTAAACCAGGCTGGCTTCAGAGTCTAGTGCCACCCTCTATTTCAGCACCCCGAATGCTGAGATTGTAAGCATGTTTCCACTCCAGGCCTCGTAATTCTCAATTTTAAAAGAAGTAGTTTAAAATTATGAAAACCCAGCTGGGCAGTGATGGTGCACGCCTTTAATCCCAGCACTGGGGAGGCAGAGGCAGGTAGATCTCTGAGTTCATGGCTAGCCTACAGGGCAATTTCTAGAGAAAAATTTCCAAGATTAGCAGGGATTAGGGGTAGAGGGTGGAAGTGTTTTCCAGCAAGATGACTGTCTTAGTTGGGGTTGTGTTTCTGTGAATAGATGTCATGACTATGGCAACTCTTATAAGAAGAAGCATTTAATTGGGGCTGGCTTACAATTTCAGAGGTTTAGTCCATTGTCATCATGGTAGGAAGCATGGCAGCAGTATTGCTCTGAAGACGATGCTGAGAGTTCTACATCCAGATTGACATGCAGCAGAAAGAGAGAGATACACTATTCCTGGCTTGAGCATTTGAAACCTCAAAACCCACACCCAGTGACACACTTCCTCTGTCAAGGCCACACCTCCTAATAGTGTCACTCCCCAAGAGCCCATGGGACCAATAACATTCAAACCAGCACAATGGTGTAGTAGGTAAAGCTGCTGGCTGCCAAGCCCAGTGATTTAAGTTCAATCCCTGGGATGCCCGTGGTGGAAAGGATGCACATCTTCCTTCAGACTGTCCTCTGATCTCTGCATGCATGCTGTGGTGTACACATGCACACACAAATAATAAAAAAAAATGTGTAGGATTTTATGCAATGCAAGTATATCCTAATAAATAACAGTAGTCTATTTGTCCGGTTAATTTATTGAATACAGAAATAGGAGAATTAGCAAAGTCAACATTATGCATGAATTTTCTCTTGCAAACGTTCCACAAATTCTTGTTTTTCAGCTCTTTTCTGTTATATGTGTTTTGTTCTATCTTATCTATATACCACCTAAGAAAATACATTTTAATACAGCTATCTTTGATTATTAAGTATTTGTTTTGTAGCTTTCACTTATGATATGGTCTGAGTCACAAAAAAGCACAGGGATCAGTTTGCCTTTAGAAGATGTGTGTGTTTGTATATGTGTGTGTGTGTTTTGTTTTTATTTTTTGTTACAGGATCTGTTCATGTAGCCCAGGCTGATACCAAACTTCCAATGCTCCTGTTTCAGTCTCCTGAATATATGTGCTGGGTTTGTAGATGAGCACCTACCTCAGTGGTCAGCTTAAATTGTTTGCTGTTAATGAAGGCAATAGTTTTCTTTAGTGTCTAGTGTATTGATGGCACTCCTGCCTATTGGTATTTGGGAGGCTGTTAACTGATATCAAGGTTTTTTTATACTAAATAAGTTATTTGTATGAGTCAACTCTCTCTTTGCTTTATGTTTTATGAACTTGACATAAGATATTTAAAAAGTCTTTCAGTTATGCACGCTCTGAAAGACTGAAGATCTGGCACCCTGAAAACTTCTGAGAATTTTGTTTCACTAGCATTCTTGAGAATATGAAAGCTAATATTTCCTGAGCAGGATGATAATTTAGGTCCTTTTCTTTCTTTTTTTCTTAACAGTGACTGAGTTAGTATTCAATTCAAGCTGAGAGGGAATGAGTACGTCACATAGTAGTTTTCAGAAATTTCTTCAGGATACTACCTTTTGGGTCCACATCTTATTTTGCATGGGGAATCATGGATAATTGAGATTCTGTGTTTGAAGATAATATTATAATTAAAAACTCATTGAAATAATAGTTCACATAATTTCATTCACCTCTTTCCTAAATTATCTTTTTTCTGGAATTGTCAGAAGTATTCTTGGACCCTTGGCACATATCTAATATGGTAGTATCCTTTCTACTTCTCTCTTCATAATTATGACCACTGCTTCTTATGTTTGCTCATTTATTTTGGGTTTTTGCGACAGGGTCTTTAGATGTAGCCTTGGCCATCCTAGGACTCAGGCTCTCAGAGATCTTCCTGCCTCTGCTCCCTGAGTGTGGTGATTGAAGGTGTGTGCCACCACATGCAGCTGTCCACTGTTTTTTTTATATGATGTCAAGGCCAACTATTTTGGGGGGATCCATAATTGTGTCTTCTTCAACCATCCATTTTAAGTTATCAGACTTAGATTTCTTGTTGAATACTGTTGGTATTCTTTAAAAACTTAAAACATTCTTTAAGGTGTTGAAAAACTATCACCCATTCTATTTTGTGTTAACCAATTACCTTTTGTTATTCTTACAACTCTTCTATGTTGTGCCAATGGCATGTTTAAAACGCCACCCTCTCGCTATTTTATTTATTAATATTCTGTAAACACGAAAACTTGAACCCTATTGAAATTTGGGCTGACTTAGTCCGTGAAATTTGGTTGAATTAGTTGATGTACTTGAGACGTCACCACCATCTAGAATAACTGTACTGCTGTGTGGGCACGAGCGCTCCTCCGTGTGTTCCGGGGAGAGGAATGCAAACTATCTTTCGGAAAGTTGTCCTGCTTGTTCTGTGGCTTCTGTGACTTCGTGCGTGTCAATGACATTTGTAATAGTTTTTCATAGAACACATTATAATTTTTTTTTAGTTTATAGATTTTATGTTATCATATCCGTGTTGCCATCAAAATACATATTTTAGCATAAATATTTAAATAGATTTAATGCTCTTGGTGTCATAATACATGCACCAGTAGTTACTTCTTTGTGAAAATTTTGGCAGAATAAATATAGCTAGATAGCTATCAGGTAAACAAGTGTGTATAATAGCGGACAGAAGTTTACACTTCTGTGATGCAGAGTGTTCGTGGTTTTTGTTTTTTCCAAATGCTGCTGCTTCGTTTTTACTCTTCTATTGATACCCACTTGGAAGACTTGGAAAGCAGAAAACATCTCTTACATATCCATGATCAAAAATGAATGCCTGATGGCCTGAAGGTTGAAATAATTATCTCTGGTGGCCGTGCAGATCTCAGTGTCAAAGCTAAGAACCACGGGGCAGCTGAATTAAAGCATGAAAACTGGCGTGAGCACAGACAACTGCTTGAGGCTCTTTATTACTGTTTGATACAGCGGCCCTTTGTGGAGAATCTTGTTTTTTTGGTTCGAAAGCAACTGTGTGTGTCTAATCTCACATTTGCCTTTATCATCAATTCCATTCCTGTGATATTTACAAAACTAAGCAACATCACATGTATTTATCCTGATTTTTGAATTAGTGTGTCTGAAGCTTTTTTCTAATCTGCAGATAGGTGGCACCGTTCATACAGATTGGAAAAGCAGTGCTTTTCCTGTTCACACTATTCCATGCTGTAAATTAACCTGTCACTTTATTATTTGACAAGATCTTCATTTTTATTCATCAGGACTTGGGCCAGGATGGGTGCATTTATGGCCATTTGCTTTGCCCGGCTCTCAGCTGAGTTTGTAGGTATTGTAAGTGAGATCCATTATCCCTGTTACAAGTGCACACAATGCAGATGCTGATCTGTGATGATGATGAGAAACCAGAGTCAGTAAAGACCACATAAGCCACTCTTGATGAAAAGATAAATGAATGCATAAATAACATTGTGCTCTGCTGTGTTTGTTCAGATCAAGGATAGATTTTGAAGGTTTTGAGAGATCAGACATCCAGAACCTGGAAAATTCACCCTCCTTCACTTTGCATTCAGTGGGCATCGCACTGTGTACAGAGGAGCTGAGAGACATTTCACTCTGTTGCTGGAAGCTCTGAAATGTTTGGGCACTTCCTTATATTTTTAATGTTTAAAAAAAAAAAAGCCACAGAGAAATGAGAGAAGCATTCGGGCTAGTCAGAATTAAATCGATGCTTAAAAAACCATGCGTTCTGTAGACAATCCTAACCTAGTTCTTTATGTAAATAAACATGTTTCTATTGTGTTCTAATCATATAATAATAGAGATAAATTAGGAAATTGTTTATAATTGTATTCATAAAGATTAATGACGTTTAAACAGGCATATGCATGATACCATAAGATACATGTTTAAAGGATGTACTTCAACTTTATACAACAGATGTATTTTAAAGTAGTCTATAAAAATAATTTCGCTAACGAGTATATTCTTTGAAAATTGGCAGCACAGCAGCAGACATGTGAATCTGCGCATAGGATTATGTGCTGCAGTGTGTTTGTCTATGCAGATCTGAAGT